>CAUYQV010144179.1:0-22914 GCA_963574575.1 Galagoides demidoff
AAAAATGGCCAGGCGTTGTGGCGGGCGCCTGTGGTCCCAGCTACTTGGGAGGCAGAGGCAGGAGACTCGCTTGAGCCCAGGAGTTGGAGGTTGCTATGAGCTGTGATGCCATGGCACTCTACCCAGGGGGATAGCTTGAGGGTCCATCTCAAAAAAAATAAATAAATAAATAAAAGTCAAAATCTATTTACAAGAATTTATTTCCTTGTGTAAATCCTTTTTCTTTGAATTAAACATCTTCTCCATTACCTTTGGTTTAGATGATTGATTAAAAATGAAATTATTAAGAAATGGTATTGAGTTAGGCACAAATTTCTGAGATCTATCATCAAAGGCTTAAACAATAAAAGAAAAATTGACAAAAAAAAAAAAAAGAAATGAAAAGATTGTGTGTAGTCTTCGTCAGTCTGTCTAACAATACTGACTTATCTGGGATTTGTTTCCAAAGCCAAGTGAAACTCTGCTGGCTGTCTCTGACCTGTATACTCAACGTGTCAGGTGGCCTGTGCCCTTTACTAAGGTGACAGACCCTCATCTCCAGAAGCTGACATCGCTTTCTGTGGCTTACCTGTAATCCAACAGAAATAGGTCTCAATCCAGATGTTATCTGACACATTCCAACCTGAGAATTTTTAGCTACTTTCATTGTTTCTTTAAAATCGGGCTTGGCTGATATTACAGTTTTCTTCCTGAAGAGGTACAATGGAAGAAAGAGGACTGTTGACTGATATTTTAAAACTTTATCTTTTTTTTAAGATTATTGGCTCTGCGCCTGTGGCTCAAGCGGCTAAGGTGCCAGCCACATACACTTGAGCTGGCAGGTTCAAATCCAGCCTGGACCTGCCAAACAATAATGATGACTGCAACCAAAAAATAGCCAGGCGTTGCGGTGGGCACCTGTGGCCCCAGCTACTAGGGAGGCTAAGGCAAGAGAATTGCTTGAGCCCAGGAGTTGGAGGTTGCTGTGAGCTGTGATGTCACAGCACTCTACCCAGGGTGATAGCTTGAAGCTCTGTCTCAAAAAAAAAAAAAATAGATTATTTACACTATTTCCTGGTTGTTGAATTTCAGAGTAAATTTATTTTCCTTTCTTAATTAGTGATTATTGGGGATTGTTTCATTGAAGGTTTCTTTATTATTAAAATGCCCAATGTAATGATGAATTTTAAGAGAGAAAGTGAGTTTAAGACTATTTTTTATGAAGTTAGAATGAATTCTGTATCCCATGAAGTCATTAAGAGGTGAATGGCACATTTCTGGCAAAAAGAGGCACATGAACTATCCAAAATTCAGTAGCTATCATCTTAAATGTAGTCACGTGCTAAGTACCGATGTTTGGGTCAGCTATAAACAGTGCGTTTGATGGTGGTCCCATGAGATTATAATATATGTTTACTGTACCTTTTTTATGTTTAGATACACAAATATTCTAGTTGTCTACGGTATTCATGCAGTCACATGCTGTACAGGTGTGTAGCCCAGGAGCAACAGGTGATGCCATATAGCCTAGCTGTGTAGTCAACTATCCCGCCTTACAGTCTGTGAATGTTTGCACAGGGACAGAGTTGCCTAAGGTTGCATTTTTCAAACTGTATCCTGTCATTAAGTGATGCCATGTCTTTCTGTGCTTAAAAAAAAAGACCAGAAAATAAAAAGACCATAGTTTTAATATTTTTAGAGAGCACATATTCACATTTGGTAATTTACGGATGTAACTTTAAGAGAACTGGTCCTGTTAGCGTTACATTCTGATCATTTTCATTTAAAATGTATAATCATATCATTCAGGTAAAGTAAGAATGTTGAGCAAAAATCTAAGTTCCTGTTGTTCTCTAGATTATTCAGGATAACTTAGGAGGATAGCATTCATGAGGTCAATTTATGAGTTGTTTGAGAATTACTTGAATGTTGGGGAACTCATAACACTTAAAAAAGTATGCATACCAATTGATAATGAACGTCATTCAAAGTCAAAGTCAAAGTCAGTTTCCAAAGTGTGTCCCTGGACCCGTGGAGGTGCCCCAGGTCCTTTCCCATGATCAAAACTGTTTAAACTGCTGAGATACCATTTGCCTTCCTCACACCCACTGTCTCAAGTTCAGTGGACTCACCCAGAGGATTCATGAAGGGTGACCTTGAAAAACACAATGAAGAAACAGATAAGAGCCTCCAACAGTGGCCTCTGAAGCCAGATAGGAAAAGAGTTTTACAAAACTGTACATCATGCTACTTTTTCATTACATGTTTTTAATTCAAAATATAATAATTTTTTATAAAGAGATCATTATTTATGTTTCATTACGTTGATTTCCTTGCAGGTTGATTAGTTTTCATTTGAGTGAATTTAGTAAATATTTGTTCTTGAATTTCTAGTTGTGATTTCTGATACATGATATATCGATCAGTTTAATCTACATAAAAGACAGCACTGTGGGGTCTCAGTAATTTTGAAGAGTGGGCTCGGTGCCTGTGGCTCAATCGGCTAAGGCGCTAGCCACATACACCTAAGGTGGCGGGTTCGAATTCCCAGCCCGGGCCTGCCAAACAACAATGACGGCTGCAACCAAAAAATGGCCGGGCGTTGTGGCGGGCGCCTGTGGTCCCAGCTACTTGGGAGGTGGAAGCAGGAGACTCGCTTGAGCCCAGGAGTTGGAGGTTGCTATTAGCTGTGATGCCATGGCACTCTACCCAGGGGGATAGCTTGAGGCTCCATCTCAAAAAAAAAAAAAAAAAAAAAAAAAAAATTTGAAGAGTGCAGAGGGACCCAGGGACCTAAAACCTTGAGGCTTCAAAGTGACTGTTAAAATGACCCTATTTATAAGACAGTGTTGGCTAAGTAAAAAGTCGAAGGGAGCTGTGGTTTTTAATTTGTAATTTTAATGGCTTGAAAATTAACTTTTAGAGCAAATGTAAACTGCGTACTGTCTCTTCTGTGAACTAAAAGTTCTCATAAGGCATCTAAAAATATTACCATCACACAAACCAGGTAGCACTCAACACTTAGGCCCCATCTACATTCCCTTTCCCCCCTCTAAAGAAATCTGGATTTTCATTATCATCCACTTGACCTTGCTTCCCTCTTGCTACTGAAGGTTTATTTATGTAAAAATATGTTTTTTTTTTTTTTTTTTTTGCAGTTTTTGGTTAGGGCCAGTTTTTTTTTTTTTTTTGTTTGTTTGTTTTTTTGAGACGGAGCCTCAAGCTATCCCCCTGGGTAGAGTGCCATGGCATCACAGCTCATAGCAACCTCCAACTCCTGGGCTCAAGCTAGTCTCCTGCCTCTACCTCCCAAGTAGCTGGGACCACAGGCGCCCACGACAACGCCCAGCCATTTTTTTTTGGTTGCAGCCATCATTGTTGTTTGGCGGCCCGGGCTGGGGATTCGAACCCGCCACCTAAGGTGTACGTGGCTGGTGCCTTAGTGGTTGGGGTCAGTTTTGAACCCGCCACCTCCAGGATATGGGACTGACGCCCTACTCCTTTGAGCCATAGGCAATGCCCAAAATATGTAATGTTTTAAAAACTAAAACAAAAAGGTTTCCATGTTGAGAGAGAATTAATAACACAAGTTCATTCCTCATGGGCATTCCTGACAGGCTAGGCCCATTCTTTCCCTGGGGCAAATTGCTGAATCACTGTCCTCCTCTATCTTATCTGTAGAAGGACAGTAACAGCGGTCCCTGCCTAAGATTATGGCGAGAAATTTCAGTGGTTAGAATGATGCTGAGCATATGGCCACCACACACGGAAAAAAATGTTCCGTTTGTTTTTTTTAATGTTAAAAAAATAGAAGAGTTTTCTAATTTCCTTTAACAAATAACAGGAGTCTTGTGGAAACAACTGTTCCTTATTTTGGAAGCTGTCTGGAGTTTTTGATTTGGATGTCCTTAAGAAATAAAAAAAATACATGTAGGAGACTGAAATTAGAGATAAGTTTCTTCAGTTGTTTGGAATGTTTGCCAATTAAAAAAAAAATCCTGACTCAGCCTTTTTCCTTCTCGTAGGAAACTTTTTTTTTTTTTTTACATTTTATTTATCTCACAGAAAAGCTGTTGATACGGAAAACTAAAAAAAAGCTTAATTTAAATCATTTAAATCACCCATTCCATTATGTGTGTGTGTGTGCATGTCACAAATTAATTTGCTGAAAACATATCCCAAGTCTAACGTGCTTCCAATTTATTTGAAGTGCTTTTATAGTGCAAATGGGCCATAATACTTTAGAACTACAATGCTTGCTTTATTTCTAATACTTAGGTCATATTTAAAATGCTTCTTAGTATATTCTGTGTTCTGTTTTAGGACTGCAACACAAGTATGCATTATTTATTTGGGTTTATATATTCTAAAATTAAAGTATCTTTTCACTGGAAGAAATGCCCAAGGATTTGCAAGGGTCTAAGTATCTTTATTTTTATAGGACCCATCTTATAATAAATAGAACAAATTGCACTCACGTCCATTGTTAAATATCATTTTTGTTGTAGTACAGTTTTAAATTATACGTCTAATTTTATTTTTGAAACCATTTAGCTCTAAATGAATCAAGTTTCTTTTTCACTGGTGAACATTTCTGAACCAGCATTGTGATAGATGTAGGATCTAGTCCAAGCATTCCGCCATCTGAGTCCTTGTCTGCTTGTCACATATGGCTCCCTTGCTATTCAAAGGTTACTTTGCTTTTGAAAATGTTTCCCACATACTTATTGTTTAAACAAACTTGGTTTTAATAAGTTAGAGTTTCTAAAAGGAGCTGTTCTGATAGAATTCTTGCTTGCAAGGATATTTCCTCCAAGATATTTCCATCTATTTTGATTTTTGTGTAGGTCCTAAAATAAGCCACATGAATGCTTTTACGTCCGAGGAAGTGCCATGACTACGATTGCCAAAACCACAAAACAATAAACCCTGATAGTTCTGTATTTCAGAACATTTCGTATCTTTGAGCACCACCTTGCCAGTGAAGTAGAATGACAATGGTCCTGCCAATCCTGCACACACAGCCGCGTTAACCAAAGTCCACATTTTTGAGTCCCAATGCTTCCTTCGGGTGGTAATTTTCTGCAAGACAAAGGTTTAGACCGAACGTTTACTCCAAGAAGAGTTTTAACTTCACAAATACATTAAACACGTATATAGCCATTGAATCTGAAATCATTTTTTGTGCAGAACTTCATTTTTTTCTTTATTTCTCTTTGCATAAGTAGCAGGAGTCTAGACAAATACTGTAAATTGAAACAGCAATAGTTGATGTATTGCTTTTTCAGCTTTACCGAGGCATAGTTGATGTGCTATAGGCTGCACATATTAAAGGGTGCAGTGTGAAGTTTTGACATACATATACAGTTTTGATGTATGTATGCAGTTTTGACATATGTATATAGTTTTGATGTATGTATGCAGTTTTTACATATGTATACAGTTTTCATATATGTATACACATTGGAGTGAAGTCATCAAGAAAGCAAAATAGTAAGGGGCAAGATTGCTGGTCAGAGGTAGATAGTGCTTCCAGACTGTCCCAGAGGGAAGAAAGGTTTCAGATGGAGAAAAGAAAAAGGACACAGCTCAGGTGTGGGTCACAAGTGCCAGAGCCAACCAGGGACCTCACAGAGGAAAACTGTGAAGCGAAAAAGAGACAATAAGAAAAATTAAGAAAAATGCTATTAGTGGAGATCAAACCCAGAGAGTCTTGGAGCCCAGTGAAGGAGTAAGGAAGAATCCCTTTCTCCTTCCCACACTGCTGTGGTGATCAGCCGGGAGCTTTTCCAATCCCATGAGCCCACGCACTGCATTCACCATGAAACTGTGGGGAGAACTTGTGTGATCCCAGGGCTGGTCTGTTCCACGCAGGGTCCCCTCCCAGGAGAGACCCCAGTGCCTGGACAGCAGGTTTCTTTCATTCAGACTCTTAACCTCCCTTGCCCCTCCCTGGTCCACTGCAACAGGCAGAGCTGTTGAATGGAGAATTTGACAGGCGGCCACCTTTAACCCCAGGTGACATATACTCTAGTGTGAGG
Source organism: Galagoides demidoff (assembly GCA_963574575.1). Taxonomy (NCBI): domain Eukaryota; kingdom Metazoa; phylum Chordata; class Mammalia; order Primates; family Galagidae; genus Galagoides; species Galagoides demidoff. The sequence continues at coordinate 6,021 of CAUYQV010144179.1, forward strand.
TTTGGTGCCTTTGACCTTGAGGACCAGCAGTGAAACCAAGGTGCCTGATCTTGGAGCTTCTGCCTACCAGCCTTTCCTGGAGATGTACACTATTAGGTCAGACATGCAAGAAAGACCCTATGTCTCCAGGACGTGCGTGGTTTGCTGCGGGACACAGCAGAGAGCTTTGGAAGCTGGACTCGGGAGAATGACAGTAGACTACAGGGGGATCCAACCCCACAGAAAGCCATGCTGCTGGACTAGGGCAGACCTGGGGGGGAGGGGAGAGCTCAGCCCCTGGCTCCACAGCAACTTAGTGTGTCGTGCAGGGACTTATGGACTTATGTCGTGCAAATGGACACTGGAGGCAGAGGTAACCCAAGAGGGGCAGAGCTCACTCCCAATAGCCAGTAGGGAATTCTAGTCCCTTCTGTGCGAGAAGCCAAGGTTTGGACAGCCTGCCTTGACCTTCCTTCCAGCATCCTCCCTAGTGGCTGGGAAGATTACCTTGGAGCACTTCCAAGGCTTTGCAAAGCCTTCCAGGCTCACCCAACCTACTCACGCCCAGCCTTACTCCTCCACCCACCTCTGCTGTGGTGAAGAACAAACAGTTCCCTACGGGACCCCTCCCAAAGCCTAGGGCATTGAAGTTCTCCTCCCAGGGGACTAGAGTTTATTACAGACACGAAAGAACGTCTCTGCAGTTGGCTCTTCCCTGCAAGCGTCACCCACTGGTGAGGGGAACAGCTCTACAGCTCATTACAGAATCTACCAACTCAGTCAAACTGGGCGTGGCTGCTTCTTACAAGTACCACTCAGCATCTCAGAGGGGGTTCCCAGTACAATTCACACTGCTCGGAAAAGGTGAAGATAGTAGGACAGAAGTGATCTCGGGGAACACTGCTTTTTAGAACAGAAACAAAAGTTACAGGCAGCTCGATCTGTTAGCGGTCTCCCTCTTTTACTGCAGACCCCTAGGCTGATTGGGCAGCTGTCAGAGTCTGTGCAGAGACGTTTCCTGGAGAGCAGGTACAGTAGAAAATTGGTGCCTGCCAATCTCAGGTTTCTGCACCCAATGCCAGCCTGATTGCTCTGATGCATGGAGCCAGGTCCACTGAGGACCCAGCCTTCCAGCCCTGGCCTTTGCATCACCCTGGCCAGGCTGAGTAAGGAACAGGTGCTCTCTGATGTCATGCCCCGTGACTGGGGACCAACCACACTCCTTTCAAGCATAGGAGTAGAACAGAGGAGGAGCCTCAGAAACCACAGGCACCACTTGGGAAGCCTGGAGTGATTGTCTTAATGTGTCCGAGGTCTAGTGAGATAACCCTGGGCAACCAACATCTTTGGCCCACCTACGTGAACCCCAGGCCACTGAGTCAAACTCCTGTTTGCACATCTGGGCACCAGCTATCCCCTTGCTGTGGAACAGCTTCCCATTCAGGTGGCTCTGACTCTCAAATCTCCAGAGCCAGCTGTGAATCTCCCACTGTGCCCAAGACTAAGGCTCTGTCCCTGTAGCTCTCCGGCCCCCACTTGGCCTGAAACTTCACCCCTGAGAATCCAGAATTGTGCCTGTCCCCCAGATGCCACTAATGAGTTACTACTCTTATCACCAGCCTGGCATAACCTCCCTGAAATTCAACACTTTATTCAGGACCTCCCAGCCCTGAGCAGCCATTGCTTCTGGACTTGGTTTAAGAGTGTCCCCCATACAGGACAACAAGTGCTATTATGTAATCCTGTTAACTCAGATCCAAGAGAAGAGGAGCCAGAGGAGAAGAAGCCAGTAAAATAATCCTGGCAATGTGAAAAACAAAATAGCTGACCGTGCCCAAGGGAACACGATGGAGCTACAGTGGTGGACTCCAATCATAAGGAAACTTCCAAAATAACAGCAATGGGATTCGGAATACAGATGGAGAGTAAGATGAACAGAACTGAAGAGAAAGCTGAAAACCAACAAAAAGAAGCCAAACAGCATTTCTGGAAATCAGTGAAAACGTTAGGGCGGTGCCTGTGGCTCAAAGGAGTAGAGCGCCAACTCCATATGCTGGAGTGGCGGGTTCAAACCCAGCCCTGGCCAAAGAAAAAGAAAGAAAAAGTTATTAGAGAACCAGACAACATAAGAAAGGATGTAAGACAATGGAAAGAAATGAGAAAGGGTGTTTAGGAAATTTCAAAACACAGTCGAAAGCTTTAACAACTTGCTGAACCAAGGAGAAGAAAGAATCTCAGAGCCTGAATACAGGATGTTGGGATAACTCAGTCATTCAGAGACAGAAGAGTATAAAACGTCTGAGCAATCACTGAGAGAGGTGTGGGCCTATGAGAAGTGAACTAATATTTGAATTGTAACTGTCTTTGAGGGAGAAGAAGAAAGAGCTAGAAGCATAGCTGTTTTCTGCAGCTGAATATTTTTCATGGCAAGAAAAGCCCAGCAAAGGTGTTAGTCAGATGGTACAAGCCCAGGTGAATATGGTGACAGAGAGTTTGCACATCCAGCATCTGTACTTGAAGCAGCATTGTTCGTGTGATAGCTTTGTCTTGAAAGAGAGTCGGCCCGTCTCTCTGGACCAGTGTCAGCTGCTTGATCACAGCATCCTGCTCATTTCATCCAAGTGGTTGCGGCAGACAACTCCTATAATCGATTGACCCACTTTCATGAGGCTATAATGGATAGTACTGGCCCTAGACCACCCAACAGACACCTTTATCTTTTTCTGATTTGATTTCATCTTTATCGAACTGTTGTGCCAAATGCTGAGACTTGGCCAACTTTATTCATCAGTTGTCAAAAAGAATCCCTTTCCATCACATGTAACCATGCAGGGTATAAATGGTTTGACTTTACGTCATGTCAGCAAAGAAAAGCAAGCTTCGAGATGTTTCTCTCTTGAGTCTCATTTAATTCATGTAGAACCCCTCTACCAGCTTCTTTACCTTGACGATCTGTTTCCAGTGGTCTAAGGTTACTGGGACAGTAACGACAAACCTTGCTGCTAAGTCACTTGTAGGTTGAGGTGGATTCACATCCCCTACAGGTTTCAGGCCATCATTATCCACCTTGGGCTTAGGTCACTCACATGGCTCACTTTCAAGGTCAAAATCACCAGACTGGAACTTCTGAACCCCTCGATGTCCTGTGCGTTCCTTAGCCATATCCTTCCTAAACACTTTTTGATATTTCTAGTTGTCTGCACTACCTTAGTTCCGCAATGAACTCATATTCAAAAATAACACATATTTTTGATTGATCCATGGTTTCACAGTAATTGCCCTAAAAAAATCCAAAGATAAATCACATACCCCAAATGAGGATGTGATTTTACCTTCATGATAAAACAAACCTAAAACCCCCCAAAATGTCAAAGTAAAATGTCAGAGAGATCAACTGTCAAACTTAGTACTTAAGGAAATTTAAGATATTGTACTTAAGAACCTAATAATTTTGAGGTATATCCCTCCTATGCCTAGTTTATTAAGGGTTTTTGTCATGAAAGAGTGATGGATGTATTATAGTCTTATTTTTTATAGTTTTGAATTCTCTCTAATGCTATTCCTAATCTGTGATATATTTATAAAACTTATTTTGTGTGTGTGTGAGACAGTCTCACTCTGTTGCCCAGGCTAGAGTACCACGGCATCAGCCTAGCTCACAGCAACCTCAAACGTCTGGGTGCAAGAGATCCTCCTGCCTCAGCCTCCTGAGTAGCTGGGACTACAGGTGTCTGCCTGCCAAAACACAGGGCGAATTTTTAATTCTTCTTCTTCTTCTTGTTTTTTTTTTTTCTTTTAAATAGAGACAATGTCTCACTCTTGCTCAGGCTGTTCTGGAACTCCTGAGCTCCAGAGACGCTCCTGCCTTGGCCTTCCAGAACATTAGGATTATAGGTATGAAACATTGTAGCTTTATGTAGATACAATAATAGCTAAAAGTAAATAGCAATTTTATTTATCAAGCAACATTCTAAGCCCTTTGCCTACACTGAGCAATTTGGACCTCACAACAGCTTGTGTGTACTGAGGTTCCACTTCAAAGTGAAAAACTTAGAAAGGAAAGATGCTTGCCTGAGGGCATGAGTAAATGGAAGAAGGCTCTGTTAACCAGTTTGATGAAAATATTTCAAATTGTATGTGAAAACACCACACTGTACCCCATGATTGCATTAATGTACACGGCTATGATTTAATAAAAAAAAAAAAAAAAGAAAGAAAGAACGAGGGGTTGCCTGTGGTTCAAGGAGTAGGGCACCAGCCCCACATACTTGGGGTGGTGGGTTCAAGCCCAGCCCCTGCCAAAAAAAAAAAAAAAGAAAGAAAGAAAGAAAGAAAGAAAGAAAGAAAGAAAGAAAGAAAGAAAGAAAGAAAGAAAGAGGGCAGTGAAGGTATTATTCACTCTGAATGACTGAAATTCTAAAAGACTGGGCTGTGCCCCCTCTCCTGGTCCTCATCACGAGGTCTCAGGGCCTCACCCTGCCACTCTGGTCTGATAAAATTGATAAAATTCAAAGGGCACTGACTGCTTGCAAATACTTTTGGAAGTGACAAGAGACACCCATGAGGTCTTCTACTCCAGCTATAATATCTGAAGGCCTCTGCTCCAGAAATCACAATTAGGAGAAGACGAAGAAACATATTACTACCCCAGTAGAGCAAATGGAGACCCCAAGCCCAGAAAAACATAAGACAGACTCGGAGGAATTTTTTTCCCATGACTCTCGGGAAACATCTCTTATTTACATTATTTTTCTGCTCAACAGACCCCACTCTCCCCAGTCTACCCCAAATGACTTTGTCCCCCAGGTACTGTATAATCCCTTAGAAAGCAACAAGCCCGTGAATCTCAGCATCATCTTCTGGAGACAACCAAGAAAAGGAAGGCACCAGCCCAAAGGATTCACACTCCTCCCACCGCACACCACAGTCCCATGCCTGGAGGAGGAAGAGCACAGAAGATGTTCCCAAAGGGAGGAGGAACAAAAAGGAAGGAGGCTGGAGGTGAGCCAAGCAGACTCAGAGACTGGCTCCACGTTTTCCCAGCTGTGGACTCAACTTCTTGGAGAGAGAGCAAAGAGTGAGATGAGCCGATTGCTATGTGGAGAACAGGTTTGACTCCCACGCCCTGTCTTCGCTCTTGCGCCCCTCCTCGCGCCCTCTCAGTGGGGTGAGGAAGGAGAGAATTACACCAGCTCCTCGGCTACAGTCAAACCTCCTACAAAATATGAATCAGCCCTGGCTGTGGAGACAGAAACCAGAAACTTATTTTGAGACCTGGAACGCTGCTGCCCCCTGGGACTTACGTGACAAATGTCTTCTTGGGGATGAGGGCTTAATTCTGAGGAAACACCACCAGCAAACCTTAAAGTGACTTTTAAGGAGCTTTGCCCGTGCCATGAGACAGCTGGGGAGTTTCTCATTGCGTAAGCCTCACTCCTTCCCCTGGAGAACACTGACTCCTGAGCTCTCCCAGCTTCGGAGACTCGGGTCCTAGTTTTCTGGGTAATTTTGTTAGAGACTCATAAATTCAAAGGGCACAAAATGTCCTTCTTCCCTCCTCAAAAATACCCATAAAGTTTGAATCTAGCCTAGAGGTGTTGGATAATTTTTTCTTAAGCATACCTGCAATATAAATTATTTGGGGGTGGTGGGTGGGGGAGCCCTACACAGCGCTTCTCAAACCTGAATGCGCATGGCAATAATCTAGAGATCTTGCTAACATGCGGATTCTTCTGTTGTGGTTTTTATCTTTTTTTCAGATTACTATAAGGACACATACAATTGGGTAACATTGTTTGCACTTGTTAGATAGCATCTGCGTTGTAGTTGAGCCCTTCACGCAGGTGTGCCGTATACCCCTACATGGTATCTGTTAGAAAGGAGCTTATTGAGCCCTCGCCCCCCACCCCCACACTTGTACTTAATGGTGTTGGCCTGTAGTTGTTCATCTGCTACTTTCACATTAAAATACAGGTTCTTCATCAGTACATTGGGGTGGAGCCCGAGCTCCTGAGTGGTGCTGATGCTGCTAGACCCCAGACCGCACTTTGAGTAGCAAGGATCTAGAAGAGAGCACACTGAACCCGGAATAGATTTCAGAGAGAAGCTTGTGCCTTGACATGGCCTCCAATCTGGGAGGGAAATAACACACAGGTAGAAGAGGCAAGGACAGGGCCAGCACAACCAGGCAGGACACTAGATACAGGCTGGAGAGTCAGGGGCCACATATCAGCCTATTAGAGCTTCAAGCGTGTCCTAAAGCAGGGCCTACAGTGGGGAGGGTGACACACGCAAAGGCTCCGGTGGTGAAATGCCACTCTCATGAGGGCTAGGACACAGACTTGCCTGTCAGAGAGGGGCCCTGAGCCAAGAAGTGATGGAACATCATTGGAGTGAGTCAGGGCCAGTGGAGAGGGTCTTGAAATTTAGAGTGAGGAGCTGAGATTTAACAGAAGAAGAAATAGCATGTCTGAGGTCAAAATGGTTCTTTAAGAAGCTGAGTCAGGGGCGGTGCCTTTGGCTCAAAGGAGTGAGGCACCAGCCCCATATGTAGGAGGTGGCGGGTTCAAACCCAGCCTCGGCCAAAAACTACAAAAAAAAAAGAAGAAGAAGCTGAGTCAGGCTCAGCACCTGTAGCTCAGTGGCTAGGGTGCTGGCCATATACACCAGAGCTGGTGGGTTCAAACCCAGCCCGAGCCTGCCAAACAACGATGACAGCTCCAACAAAAAATACCCGGGCATTATGGCGGGCACCTGTAGTCCCAGCTACTTGGGAGGCTGAGGCAGGAGAACCACTTAAGTCCAAGAGGTTGTGGTTGCTGTGAGCTGTGATGCCACGGCACTCTACCAAGGGCAACTTAGTGAGACTCTGTCTCAAAAAAAAAAAAAAAAAGAAGAAGCTGAGTCAAATCATAGGAGAAGGACAGGGGAGGAAGGGGGCCAGCAGTGAATGCTTCGTGGGTTTTGACTTACAGTTTGGGAAGCTGAGATAGTTGTGGAGATGAGATGGAGGGTGGTGGTGGTTGTACAACGTGAATGTACTTAGTGTCACTGACATGTACACCTTAAAAATGGTTAAAATGGTGCATTTTATGTTATGCATATTTTGCCACAATTAAAAAAAATCCCAGTGAAGGCAGAGGCCATCAGAAGATGGCACTACTGTTTAAACACAGCTAAAATCCAAGCCTGCCTAGGCTGAGGACATGCTGGGAAATGGGCCTCCTGAAGTGAAAACAAACTCTGACAGTCTCTCCATCCCTACCCCTCCCCTTCACTCTTCCACCATAAGATGGGTTGCTTATGTTCTTAAGGATTTGAAAGAAAAACAACCACGTTACAAATGGGTTTCTGTTGCGCCTTTGAGCACAACCTGTTCATCTTGAGTCATTAGGGGCTGCCCCGCAGGTGCCCTGCCTGCGTCTCCTCGCTCGGCAGCCTGCAGACGAAAGAGCTGGATGATGGGGAGGATAAGCTCTTAAAATGCCCAGGCTTAGAGTCCTTGGGAACATGCAGCTATTTTCTGGCTCCACGAGGACATTAGGGAGAAAAGGGATGAGCTGAATTAGTACAGAATGAAAACAGACTGAAAAAACCTACCAGCCATCAAAATAGTGGCTACCCTAAGAGGCCAGAGAAGCAAAGCAGAAGCATTGCATAAAGTATGGGGCATGGAAGACACAGAAGAAAGGAAAGAAAGAGCAGGGAAAAGGGAAAGTGTGTGCTTGGGCTAGAAATGGAGCTAATTGCTAACAGTAGCTTACCAGCCCAACATATAAATGTTTCTACGAGGCCCAGGCTATAAAGAAATAGACCTTCCCTAAACAAAGGGTGGGCCTCAAGCTAGACAACCAGAAGAGATTCCTAACAAGATGATTAAGGACTGAGATGGGAGTTTGGGAAACCAAATATATTCACACGGGTCGGTCTGGAGGCAGGTGGAAGAGAAAGAAAATTCAGGCGGTTGTCCCGAAAGCCGTTACATGGATCCCTCAGACAGAGAAGCGGCAGTGATCTGCCGTTGCAACCCGTCCATCAGAGGTAGCTCAGACAACACGGACTCCAATGAGCTGAGAAGAGACCAGCTTCCATCCTGGGATCCAGAAAAGTTCCCTGCCTCTGAGCACCTTCCAACCCAACTCTCTGCCTCCACCCTCTGCAGGTAATGGACTGAATCCTGTCAGATCCTCCTAAGTCACTAATAGGAGCAGGGCTTGGTGATATTTTCTGAGTCAGGGCAGCCTAGTCAGACTCTTAATCTCACTTAGAAATCCATCTTGTAGGATCAAGCATCACGACAGCTCTCCCATGGAATCCTCGGACTCCTCCCGGATGATCACGGCAATTCCCTTGACTCCAATGATATGCAAAGGAACTACACTGTGATTGGGGGGATTTCTCCACTGACTTATGTTTTCGTACCTAAGTGGTTAAGCGCTCCTTTCAGAAGTCTTCCCTCATTCTCTGCAATGAAAGATATTTGTTTTCTGCAAGGAATTTTTTTTTTTTTGAGACAGAGTCTCACTCTGTTGCCCTAGGCTAGAATGCAATGGCGTCATAGCTCACAGCAACTTCAAACTCTTAGATTTAAGAAATCCTCTTGCCTCTGCCTCCAAAGTAGCTGGGATTACAGATGCCTGCCACAAGGCCCGGCTAGTTTTTCTATTTTAGTAGAAATGGGGTCTTGTTCTTGCTCAGGCTGGTCTTGAACTCTTGAGCTTAAGCAATCCACCTATTTTTGTCTCCCAGAGTGCAAGGACTATAGGCATGAGCCACTGCACCTGGCCTCAAGAAAATTTTTTAAAGGAACATGGATCTCATTTGGTTATAAAGATCAAAGAATTGCTTTCTACCAATAATGAGTAAATAGAAAAGAGACTAAAAGTTGAGGCACTTCATAATTATTTAAAATTATCTTTTGAGCTCTTTTATTTTCAAGAAATAAACACTCTTCCTCCATTACCATGAGAAGTTAAGAGAGAATCTTACCTAACATTCACAGAGTTTTTTTGTTTGTTTATTTGTATTTGCAGTTTTTGTTTGTTTGTTTGTTTGGCTGGGGCTGGGTTTGAACCCACCACCTCTGGCATATGGGGCCCAGCACCCTACTCCTTTGAGCCACAGGTGCCGCCCTACATTCACAGAGTTTTTAAAGGACTTTTGCTCCCACTATTTCAACCAATGTTCACCCACACCCTGGTATATGAGGAAGGTAGGCTTTATTATGATGTGCATTTCAAAAAGAAAAAGTATAAGTGAGCACACTACAGCCCAGGGAATGATCTTAACCTCAGGAGCTACTAAGGTTAGGCACTTGAGAACTTGCCATCTATAGGAATTGTGAAACCCTGGAATTCACTACTTAGAGAATGTGAGTCAATCCAACTTGTCACAATTGAAAAAGGACTTTGGAAAAAAGAAGACTAAGGGGCTTCACTTGTCACATGGTATCGAAATCTCCCTAACTTGTGTGCTTTGTGAACTAGACTCCAAGCTTCCTCAAAGAGCTGAGTCGGTGGCTGTTCACTGTTTCCCCCTCAGGTCTAACCAGAGGGCCTGATATTTCACAGTAAGGGATGAAGGGAGAAGGGGAAAAGGAAGGTAGGAAGGGCTAAGGGATGTTGTGGGGAGATGAACAGAGGTGGAGAAGGGGGCAGGGGAAGAAGACAAGAGCAGAGAGGACCCCAGAAAAGGCACTGGAGCTACGGTATACAGTAGGAGGGAAAACAGGCATTGAAGGAAACAGGAGCAAAAGAACAGGGGATATGGGGAGGCTACCAGGACGCCCCACAGAATGGAAGCAGGGTCACAGAGGGAAGAGAAGCGTATGGGGAAATTTCTGCACAAGAAGCATTCACCGGTAACCCCAGCAGTAGGCGCCTTACAGAAGCAGGTCACTTCTGGGGGGTTCCTGTACATAAAGGAGCTATGTTAGGTGCCAGGCACTCTCATGATGACTGAGAAGACCTAAACATGAGACAGACGAGCAACAGACAGATATTTATTCAGCAAATATCCCATAGCAAATCTCCAAGGACAGAGGAGCCAGCTTTGGCAGCTGTTCTACTCTTAAGTCACTAGACAAGTTGGGCAGGTGGAAGGAATCTGGGGAACACATAGGCGCTACTGTGCCTAAGACATGATCTCACTATGTGGGGCATCTGGGCACCCACCTCGACTCGGGGCTGATTACAGGCAGGGGACAAAAGTGAGGGTACGATGGGACAGGAGGCAAGCTCGACCCCTGGGCATGCTCTGTGTTTTCTTGGTAAGTCACTCCAGCTCTCTGGCCGTAGGGAAAAAGGGTCAAACTGGACAGCCAGAACTCAGGCCTTACACATTTATCACCTGGCATGTTTGATAACAGCTTTTGCACTGGCCTTTCTTCCCCACCCACCATCATCAACCTCTTCTGCCCCAAATCAGCACCGTGCCTCACAGCAGGCAGACTGTGTCAAGTCCCCCCTGAAGAGCCAGAGAGAGTCAAAGTGGAGGATTATTGGACCATGAAGACCCAAGCCTAGGCTCTGGTTCAGAGAGGCCCATCTGTCTGTACTCAAATTCGCATGGCACTGCTTGAAGGTGCTTCTTGAGGTCCCAGACCATCCCACTGGGGAGAAGGGTCTCTGGTTTCTGCTACTTCTCTCCATCCACAAACTTCTTGTATGGACCTAGAGATTTTAAAGGAGACAACTCAATTAACCTCAGAACCTAGAGACTGTACCCTGCTAAAGACCTCTGCCCTCACCAACCTCCCCACCCCATCCCAGATCTAGATTCTTTGGAGAGGAAAGGTAGCATTTCTCCCTTACAGCTTCTCTTGACGTGCTGCAGAAATCGGGAGAATAGAAATGGAGATTTCAGCGATCACCATGGAAACTGGCAGTCTCTATGGCTTCTCCTCACGTACACTCCCCATCAGCTCTTTCCCTCCCACCTCTAAGTCGTATCAGCTCATGAGATTTCTCTTTGTGGCCAAATCCACCAATTCATCTGGAACAAAGAACAGAAAAATAGCTGGTTTACAGAAAAAAGGCTGAGCCCTGACTTTCCAGCCACTCACCCAGGTTGAGGTTTGCTCCAAGATCATCACAGCTCTCCTTACACACGGGAGCTCTGACCCCCAACCCCTACCCCATCTCACCATCTCTCCAGTCCCTTCTCCCTATTCTTACATGGTTCTCCCAGCCAGAATTCCTTTTCCATTGATCTCCAAATACAAATCCTTAGCTTCACAAGCCCCACCCCCATTCGGGCCCCCTCAGCATCAATCTGTCATCCTCACAGTCCAGTTGCCATCGTCACCATCTAGACCCATTCTTCCCACCACTCGCATGCAGACTCACTATGTGCACAGTCCCAGAACCTCTCAGCCCCACCCGGGTACTCTCCATTCCTAATGGTCTCCAGCACACCGTCCTCATCACCCGCCTTGCCCCCACATCCTCAGACACTCCTTTATAAAAGACGTCTTACAAGATACCAGGATTTCCCATCATCCATTCCCTTTTCCCCCTTCAGCCTTAATTCAATCTCCAAAGTGGATGTTTGAACACCCAGGTCCCTTAAGAAAGGAGAAAGAAAAGGAAAATTTCCCCTCACTCTGTCTTCTTCTAACCCTCTGCTGCCCTGTCCTCACTGGGGGCCGTAAGACTTAATTAGCCTTTCCAGATTATTCTAAGATTCTTCAGAGAGGCTCCAAAGACATTCTGTGCTGGGAGGAATTTTATCGGCGTCTTTTATGGCTTTGTTTTGTTCTTCAATTTCTCCAGCTCGGACTCTTTATCCGAGTCTCTTCAGTCATAAAACAACCTCAAAAGGACAAGCTGAAACCTAACTACCTAGAGCCACCTTGATGGCTTCCTCTCGCCCCACCCTGTGATTGAGAAGAGGGAGGCCCCTGGGTACCCGTAGTTCCCCCTTACCATCTCCACCCACCCAACAGCCACCCATCCCCAAACATGGTATCCCACTACACCCCCCATCTGGGAAAATGGAAGCAGAGGATGACTCAGGGGGTCAGGGAGGATCAAGGCTTGTTTAGAGCTTTGAGATCTCTGGATGAAAAGTAAAAGGGGTGGGGAGTTATGAAAAAGTCAGGTGAAGCGTCTGGGACTCAGGAGAAAATCACTGTCCACCCCACCCACCCACTTCCCAGACTGAGGCTCTTAGTCTTTCAGAAATGGGTGCAAATCTGATTTGCATTGAAGCATGATCACTTTAAGCTAACTTGAGCAGAACTGCCCAAGCATTTACTGCTTCTGTAGGGAGCTGAGAATTGAGAAGACAAACATGTATCTGAGGTAGTCTCCATCTGATTCAGCCAAATGATCTGAAATTTTTTCATCAAAGCCCAGTTGATTATTGTTTTGGTCAAAATCTGGATGGACTTCTGTGGAGAAAAGAAGACTTACAGAGGACGGAGCATAAAGTCTGTTTTGTTTCTAAAGAGTTACTTAGCCTCACCTCTCAACAACAAGACAAGTAAAAAGCTAGAAGACATTAGAGGTGGCCCTAGTATGTACTCTCTCCTTCCCAAAGGCATCTTCAACTTTCTAGCCTTCCCTCTGAACCCTTTTTTTCCCTTAAATATCTCATCCATTTTCACAGCTTCAATCATTTACTTTTATGTGGGTGAGTTCTGAATCTATCCTTATAGACTCAGCCACACTCCCTCCAGTTTTCCACTTCCAGTGTGTGATGAATTTCCTAGCAGGGGCCCCACCAGCACCTTTAGCCAACGTAATCTAAAATATGTGTATTCCCTTCAAAACCAGCCTCTTCTACCATCTCCTTTTCCTGTTATATGTACCAGTATTCACTAATCATCAAAGCTGAGAACCTCCACCTCCATCTTTGATCCCTTTCTTTTTCTCTCATCCCCCAGCTTACCCTTCTCCCACTACCCATCAAAGTCCATTAGAAAACAGGTTCTGTTCATCCCGTTTTCACCATGTTGGTGGCTCCACCCATTCATCTCTATTCTCGTGCCACTGACATTTGGCATCTCATCTAAACTTCTACACTAGCTAACTGATCTCTCTGCCTATCATCACTTTTCCAAGTCACCTACCCACTGCCTCAAGAACAAACTCATGTGAAGTTTTAGCATGTCTTTTTAATTTCTTCTACTAGAACTTACAGTTCTATTCACATCTCTTTCAATGTTTTCAAATGAACTCTCTGTGCCAGAAACATGGGTCATTCATTCATTCGTTTGTTGGATCAATATGCATTGGACATCCAGCTACTGTATATTTGACAGACTGAGAAATCAAATGCAAATATGTATCATCCTTGACCTTAAGAAGCTGAGACAAAGCTCTGCTTAGGGTCCATAGTATGTCTTTTGTTTTCTTGCCTCCATAACTTTGAGTCATTCCATGCATGCAGAATGTTCGCCCTGTCCTTAAGTTTTTCCTTCAAAATCACACCACTTCCCTGTGTCTCTTCTTAGCCATCTCATCATAATTCTCCTTCCACTGGCAGAATTCTAGTATCTCATCAGAGTCTGTATCACTCACCAGGCATCCTCTTACTATCTTGACTTAAGTTTCCCAGTGCCATACTTAAAATATATACGTTGTGTGTGTATTTAATCCCTAAATAATTTCAAGAACCTGGAGGGTCAGAACTGCCAGTCTCTTTGTTACCCACAGTGCTTAGTACACTGCCTCACACACACAACTGTGCATGTAATATGATAGAAGACACCCCACTCGTCAACAGAAGGGAATTTCTGGACTGGAAACGCAGGGCAGTGTGATGGAAAAAGCAATGGCTCTGAAGGAAAAAAGAAGCGTTTGTCTTCCAGCTGACAAGTAAAGAAACACAAAAGGTTAAAACCCAGGAGTCCCAGCCCCATGCTGTCACCGTCACTAGCAGCAACAGCAGGTGTCCACTAGGGCTGCTGGAGATCTTCTAACAGTAGAGAAGGGGAAAGGGGGAGATGAGTCAGCGGGAGCTGGAAACAGAGGGTTTTATTCAAAGGGAAGACGTCTGTGATGCAAGCTCTGGGGAAACAATGTGCTCCCTGTATCTTCGCCCCCTCCCCACCCAGCAGGCCTCCACCTCCCTCTTCTCCCCACACCCCAGTCAGGTCATTGACCAAGTCTCTGGTCAGAATCAGGATAATAGGAGGAGGCTCTGGTTTCTGTCTAGCTGTTCTCCACTCAACGACCTTAACCTTCACCGTCATCCTGACCTTTCCTCTTCTCAGGGGCCAGGAGTGGCTCACAATTATCCCTAATTTCAAGTCATTATTTCTCAGCTAAGCTTCAGGGCTTAACCTTATGCTGTGATTCCACGGTGCTCACTCTTCACTCAAACCAAACCTGCTTCTAGACATATTCTCTCTCCCTCTAAACCCACAAACCTCTGCCTGACACCCGTTCTAGAGTGCTGTGGCATCAGCCTAGCTCACAGCAACTTCAAACTTGTGGGCTCTAGCAATCCTCCTGTGTCAGCCTCCTGAGTGGCTGGGACTACAGATGCCATCCACAACACCCAGCTAATTTTTCTATTTTTTTTTTAGTAGAGACGGGGCCTCACTCTTGCTCAGGCTGGTCTTGAACTCCTGACCTTAAGGAGTCCTCCCACTAGGCCTCCCAGTTTCCCTTCTTTCAACAGGTCTATCCTTTCCTCTCTTTAAAGCCCTGCTCAGCATTTTCCTCCAGGAAGCCTTCTCTAAGTAAGCCAAATTTCTAATTCCAGCCTCACTTCTACACCATGTACTCTTAGTATTTGGTACCTAGTTTACAATTTCATTTGTATGCATTTTTCTGGCTCTGACTAGTATAGCCTGACTCCTTAAAGTAGGAGCCCCGCCTCCCCCTCAGTAATATTTTGAGTGTTTTATGTTCAGAATCATGCATAAAAGGAGTCCAAGTTACAGAGTTATACAAAAATGGAGTGGACAGCCTAGGGAGGGAGGAAGTGGGCAGTGATGGGGAGAAGATGGCAGAGGGAGGGACTGTGGGATGTAGACTTGATAGAAGAGGCACCAGGACACAAGGGTATGATCATTTAGCTTTTCTCCATTGCCCATTTGCACATGCTTCTGGGCCAAGTGTTATACAGAAAAATTGCATAGATGGTCTTCCTGCACTTAAAGGTCCCAAAATATAGTCACAATGAGACGATAAATAAAGAAAAATGAACCCCAAAAAAGCAAAAAGAAAAAATCAGAAGATTATTGACTAAAATGTTAATATTCTACAAAAGTCAGAAGTTAATATAATTGAGAACAGGGATCAAGATGTGTGTGTGTGATGAAAGGGAGGACAGGGTTTTAAAAATGGAGTCAAAGCATGACATGGTGGCATGAGCATGTAGTTCCAGTGACTCATGGAGGCTCAGGCAGGAGGATCGCTTAAGGCCAGGACAGAGAGGCTATAGTGAGCTGTGATTGCATCACTGCACTCTAGCCTGGACAATAAAGCACTTTCCCCCATCTCAGAGGAAAAAAAGAAAGAAAGAAAGGAAAAATGGAGTTAGAGAAGGATAGAGAAGGGGGTGTAGTGTTCCAAGTCAAGTCACAGTGAAATCACTGGCCCTCCTCCCATCCTAGACGTCATCCTTAAAATGAAGGAACTTTGGGGATGCTTTTCAGGGGTGTTTAACCTACAGCCTGTGGGCCCTTGCAGATTATTTGAGGCTTGTTCTGCTTATCTGTGGTATCAGTTATCGCCAAGATTATGCATGGACTTTTTTGCTCATCAGCTTTCATTAGTGTTTCTGAATTTAATGTATGGCCCCAAATGACTCTCATTTCTCCAATGAGTAACAGAAAAGAAAAACGTTGAACACCCCTACATGATAGGGAAGAGATGATTCGCCAAGATCATAGCCCCTGTCTGAGAGAAGTGGGAAGTAAATGAGTGGAAGGGTAAAGCCTGGGCCACGTGGCAGCAGGGTTTTGCTCCAGCCCCAATCCCTCCCTGCTCAGTCCAGGCCCACACAGCTCCCTGAAATGCAGCACTGTTTCCAACAGGACTAGACTGGTGCCCCCCACCCCCACCAAGATCCCTTTGCTTCCTACTGGAGGGCAGAGCTTCAAATCCTAGAATACATCCCCTCATCAATACCCCCTCATCTTCTGCCCTGGGTTCCTTGCTTTTTCTACCCCTGACAGTTTTCAAAGCACTCTCATCTTCTCTGTATGATTCCATTTGAGGTTTCCACTCCCTAATGAATTTCCATCCCACTCCCTTTGGAATAGAATACTGAAACCCTGTGTCACAAACAGACATGGTGGTACTCATACCCATTTCACAGTTCCTGGTACCTTGTTGGTGCTCAGGAAACACCAAGGAATGGAGGGTTGGTTAATTAATTAAATGTCTTAATTTCAACAAAATAGGATGATCAAGTTTCATATCAGAAAACACTTCCTGACTATGGATGGGAAGCTATTAAGAGCCAGAACCATTGATGGTCACAGATTTGGTCCACAAATTCTCAGGCCAGCATGGATCTCTAAAATGTCTTTTCCTCCATCCTCAGCTTCTAAGAAAGGAAAGAATGGCTCGGTGCCCGTAGCTCAGTGGTTAGGGCTCTGGCCACATGCACCAGGCTTGGCAGGTTCAAACACAGCCCAAGCCTGCTAAACAACAATGACAATAATAAAAAATAGCCAGGCACTGTGGCAGGTGCCTGTCGTCCCAGCTACTTGGGAGGCTGAGGCAAGAGAATCACTTAAGCCCAAGAGTTTGAGGTTGCTGTGAGCTGTGATGGCACCCTACCCAGGGTGACATAGTGAGACTCTTTCTCCCCAAAAAAAAGGATCTTCATCCTGTGGGTTAGATAGAACTCAAGATATTGAATTGATTGGGTCAGACTTAACTATAAGGTGGAGAATCGTATCTTAAAGAACCAAGACTTTCTTTCCCCTTCCTGTCTCCAGATGTTAAGCACA
>CAUYQV010144181.1:0-20735 GCA_963574575.1 Galagoides demidoff
TGATACGGCTTAAAGCCCCCCCCCCCCCCCCCCCCCCCCGCTTGCTAATACCACATGGAGAAAAGTCCCTTCTTAGATTAACAGTTACGACACTGGAAAACTGAGTTGGAGATGGACATCCAGCTTCTCTGTTGTCCTGAGTGGCTTTGTAAGTGACACATTTCTGCCTCAACCCACAGGAAACATTTCAATTGCTTGCAGGGTTAAAACCCCTGGGGCTTCCATAGAGACCAAACGTAAAGGTAGAGTTAGCAGTGGCTAGTTAACCCAGATCTCAGAGGCTGCTCTTCATTACAGCCTGAGGAGACACAAAATCAGAGAGACTGTTCAAGTAGCTCCAGGTATGAGTTCCTAGTTAGCTTTCCCCCAGATCTCATGCCTCCCTCCCTTGCATCTCACCAAAGCCCATCCAGGTTGGATTCTAATGCCAACTTCAGAGCCCTCTTGAGACTAGGAACAAAGGTGGCTTAAGGCACCACCTTGGTACTGAAAAGGAAATAGCAATCTTGGACTAAGTAAACACAATGCCAATCTGAATAAGATCTCTAGATGTATTATTAAAAGACCTACACCATGCACACACACAAAAATAGTGAAGACTGAAATAAATACCTAAATCTTTAACATATATCAATAAGAATCAAGAGCAATCAAGAAACTATGATTTCAACAAACAGACAAAACAAATTGCCAGTCACTGCCTGATCATGGCAGTGGTGAACAGGACCCTAAAGAGAAATACGTATAAGCTCTCAGCCCAAGAATTCAAAATAATTGTTTTAAGAAAACTCAGTGAATGCCAATAAAACACAGAGAAAAAATTCAGGTATTTAATAGACAAATTTAGCAAAGAGATTAATTTTAAAAATTAAACATCCTAGAGCTGAAAAATATAAAGTACAACTGTAATTAAGAGCCTCAACAGCAGAATCAATCAAGCAGAAGAAGTAGTGAGCTTCAAGAAAAACTATTAGAAAACTCACAGTCAGAAAAGAAAAAAATTATAAAGGAATGAAATCCTAGTTAGCATTCTCACAGATCTCATGGATCTCATCAAAGCTCATCCAGCTTGGACTCTAAGGTCAACCTTAGAGCCCTTAGTAAAAAATGAAAAAAAAATTTAAACTATGATTTAAAAAAATTATAAAGCTTATGAGTTTGGCTCTGAGACCCAGTCAGAGCTGGCAGTTTCATGTGTCACCTGGCATATGAGCCTATGCAATAGTTCTTAGTGTGGAATGTGTTGCCTCAGAAACATTAGCAGCCCTTTCATACATCCTTTCTTTGTGGTAGAAAATTCAAGATGGAGAAATTCTACTCTTACTCTAGATCTCTACAAAGTTTGCTAAAGTATCATGTTCTTGAATCTTTTATTTTCCACCCTCTGGAGCTTATATGTCTTAACCATGGTTTCAAGCCATCTCCTGCTTGCTCTGCCAGATTGCCATGGTGTCATCAGTCTAATAGATTGTTGTGAGTAAACACTGTTTCTGAAGGAGAATGCCTTCTAGCCAGTGCAAATTCACTTAAATATACATTAGTGAAATAATGTATTCACTTAATTAGTGGCACCTCACAATCTATTATCACTCTATTCTAGCAACAATATTATCTAGCATGGCAGTGGTGATCACTTCTAGCTAGCTGATCTTAACAATTCTCCAAGATCCGTCTGGATTTTGGAAGGGTCATATGATAGGGACCAACACCCCTGCATCCTTTAGAATTTATTGGGAATACCAATCTCCACCATTTACCCTGGGGTACAAAATGATTATTGTTTTCTTTCTTGGCCAGGGCAGAGAGCAGTTTCAGAGGGCTCTACCTTGCTTTCACCAATAGAGAAAACAGGAATTTGTGACCAAATGTATCTTTAATTATATTCATTACAAAACTTTATATAATATTTAGAAAATATTCTCTCCATGTTGGCTACCTCTTTGTAAAATTTTGTAATGAATATTTACTAAATAAAGGCATAGTTAGCTACAATTTCCCATTTTATCTATGTGTGCTGCCTTTGCCCTGTATTATAGTTCTTACCCACAGGCAAAGAGCCACACAATATAAGTGTTACTCCAACAGGTATATCAACCCCAGTTGGGCTGCTGCTATCAGTGGGTTTGTGGAGCTAGTAGTCCCATTGTAAGACAGACCTGAGATAGGATGCCACTTTTTATCTGGTCAGATATTCCTCCACTCTAAGAAACAGAGGGCTGTGATGACACTTCATGTCTCTGGGTATCAATGTCAGTTTATACCTTTTGTTCAAAAATCCTTGAAATATCTGGGTATTTCTCCTTTCCTAGTATAAAGCCATTTAAGTAAATGGCCATAGGTGCCTTTGGGAAAGAACTACAAGAAGTAGTGAAGTTCATTTTTGCTGCAGTATTACAGTGTCCCCCCTACCCCCAACATAGCCATCTCCTATGAAAACAGGTTCCGGATCTAAAAATTGGTTTTGGTCCATAAATCAAGTAAGGAATCCTGATCTTTTTATTGGGATAATTGTCCCCAGCCTTCCATGCCTCCATTATTTCTTCTCCTGGTTGTAGATATGAAGCAAATTTCTTTTTTTTAATTTTCAGATTAATATGAGAATACATATGATTAGGTTACATTGTTTACATTTATAAGGTTGAGTTGTAGTTGTGACCTGTGCCCAGCAAGTGTGTCATATACCCATGCATTATACCCCTTATATCAGAACTTACCAACTCTCCCCTACTTTGATTTAATTGAGTTTTTCTTTCATGTGTTCATGGTGTGGAAACAATCCAAGTGCCCTTCAGCACCTGAATGGCTTAATAAATTGTGCCATATGTAAACCATGGAATACTATTCAGCCACAAGAAAGATGTAGATTTGTATCTTTTGTTACAACTTGGATGGATTTAGAGAATACTCTCCCAAGTAAGGTATCACGAGAATAAAAACTCAAGCATCCCATGTATTTAATACTAAGTTGAAACTTATAGATTAACAACAACATGCACATAGGAAGCAAATTTCTTGATGTCCATCATCTCCTTTGCCTCTAGGGATATCATGTTCTTTTAACTATCTCCACAACTTCCTGCAGCTGATGCTTTTAAGGCAGACCCTTTGATTTTGCTAGTTATCATAGTCATTATGGTTCTCTGGCTTCTGGTGGCCTCTTATAGCAGGGTCTGTTTACTGATGGTGACAAGTCAACTCTTCCCCCACCCCTTCTACCTCCCTGCACAGAACTTCAGCAATGCAGGTGCTGCTCTCATGCATGCATTCCTAGTGGCCTTAGTGAATGATACTCCCTCTGGGTCTTTTCACAGAAATAATCCAGTGGTAAGTCTTTCAGCCCCACATATACCCCAGTGTATATTCAAGCACACAGAGATCCCTGAGCTTTTTTATTCTTCTATCTCCAGTCTTCTTAGAATCACCCTAGCATTAAGTCTTTCACACCTCCTGGGTTCCTTGCCAAGACGTTAAATCTTCTATTTCAAAACATTGTCCCCATGTCAATGAGTTCTTGCTTATCAAGTCTTACTTTCTAGTGTCGTTGATCAGGCATCCTCAAAAGCCAGTCTCTTGGCTACAACTAGGACATGTTGGCAGATTCTGGCAGCTCCTTTGAAGTGTAGTATCCTTCTTTCCATGCCATGTCTTACATATTCCCAGCAGGTTTTCCTGGTATTTAACCCTACTTATTTACCTGGCATCCAAGAGATTTGGTGGTGCAATTTCTGAAGGGGACACCTGTTGCCTTGCTCGGGAGTCTTTAGAGAAAGACTCCTCAGGAGCATTCGTCCAGATGTTCCTAACCCATACTTTAGGACCTCAAGATTTTTTTTTCATCTGAGGCCCTGACCTTTGCACAGCAGACCATTCCTGTGTTGAGTATTCAGATGTCCAGAGCTATACAACTCTGATTTAGTCATTTGCTTGCCACTCAACTGTGCCCGCTCTGCTACTGCAAGGAAGCTTTGGTAGCTCGCAAAGTGGTCCTCGGGTTCTTTCATGTCCACCCTCTTCATAAACCACCCCGGTTCCTCATTATCAGCAGAACTTCGGAATAACCAGCTACAACCACTGTCCTTCAGCATCATCCCCTCAATGCCTTTCCAGTGTTGGAATCGCTGCAGTAGTAGGAGTGTCCCCTCCCACCAGGATGCTTTCTCAGGTTACCATCAGTGAAAGTTTTAGCAATTGGGCCACCGCCTTGTGCCAGGAACCATCTGTGCCCTACATACCACTCAGGGGCCTTTCCTAGAAGCCAGTTGGCAAACAACCGGGTCCCCAAACTGCATCTTACCAACTGCTTTTCTGGCACCAAATGTGTCAGTGCAGGTCCTCTGGGAAGCAGACACACAACAGAATTAGAAATGTGTGAGATTTATTAGGAAAAATGCCTATAAAGGGTAATGGGAAGACAGAGCAGGTTGGAGAGTCTCAAGCCACAATGTAGGCCTGACCTCCATGAGGACAGAGAGGCACAGAATGAGAATTTGGTCAGAAAAGCCTCAGACTGCACCTGGGCTTTGAAAAAATTTTGGCCAGACTTACAGGAGTGGGGCAGAACAGAGACTGTCCATTTGAGGCATCCTGTATTGAGCAGGAATGGGCTTGTCTAGGGCCCTGTGTGTGGTCTTTTTTGGGAGAAGCTCAGAAAAAGACTTATGTTGGGGTGAAAATGTTGATAGGCCCTGGAAATAGAGAACCTGGAGGCTGTCCTGTAACTCCACATCTCATAACAGGTGCTCTAAAATGGGGTCTGAGTGAACAGGGCATTTGAGTGCTTAGAATATTTTGTATTTCTGACCTAACATGTGGTCACATAGGTGTGTTTATTTTGTGGTAATTAATTTAGTCATATATATATGGGACTTAAATACTTTTGTATATGCATTGTATGCAAATATATGTTATGTGAATTTACCTTAAGAATAGGTAGGGAATAAAAGCCACCATTCTGAATAATTTACCTAAGTGTTCTGGGAACAGTCCCACCCCTGGAAGCAACCACACAGTGAATTATAAGTAGTTTGCTTTTTACTTGTATTATTCAGAGAATTGCCTCATTTCTCTGACCATGTTCTGTATAATCTACAAATAATGAGTTATTTCTGTTTGCTGTATTATAACTGAAGACAAGAAATCTCTTTTTGAATCACAACATTCTTAGAACTGCTAAGCTTTTTAAATACCTATTTTTTTTTTTCCAATGTATGATCTTAGTCTTTGTAGAAGCAGCATGTTTAATGCATTCTTCTGGGGTTTCTGCCGAGGCTTGAGGCTTAAGGTCTGACTGCTGCTGGGTGGGAAGAGAATAGCTGCGATTTTAAGTCCTGTTGTGTAAGATCTGTAGCTGTTCAAGCCCCTTAGTTGGAATTTGGATCAATAGCCTGGAGTATTGGCCAAGATCTGTTACCAGTCCTGTTTGTGTCATCCCATTATCTGTCTGCTCTGACAACCACAACTCAGAGAGTCTATCTCAAGAAGAAAAATCATCATAATAAATGGGAACATAAATAGCATGGTGTGAAATTCAGTACTACTTAGAAGGCAGTTACTATATTTGGAAGCAAAGCAGCCTCCTTTAGCTTTGCCAGTTTGGGCTTAGAATCTCTGCTTTATGTCTCCAAAGAAGCTCTTTTGTTCTAGTCATGGCCTTTCTCTCCAAAAGGGTAAAGAGTGAGACTGTTTTCTCCCTTCAAAAAACAGGAAGTGGCACATGAATTTGGAATTTTCCAACTATGAACTCTATGTGAATGATTTCAAAAAATAAAACGTAGAAAAACTTAGGTGGAAACAGAAGGATGATTGATCGTCCTTTTTGTTACTGTCGGACATTCTCCGATCTTTTTTCAAATTTCACCAATGCCACTTAATTAATGAGTCTTTTATCAATAAAAAGGAAGAAATAAAAAGAATTGACTTAGTTCTGTTGTGAAAAACGATCCCATAAAATGAAAGTATAGGTAAAGAATTACCCTTCTAAAGTGTGTTTGGAGGGAACTGTTTTTCAAAATGTGATTAGAAAGTTGTAGCTGAGTTAATAGTTGTACCATAAATTCAATACAAGGTTTTTAGAAGGATATTTTTTTTCTTGCTAACAAAGTCACATTATTCAAGATTAATGTGACAGAAAACATGCTCTCTTTCTGTCCTGCCTCTTTCAGAGAGACATTTTCAAAGCTGGCTGCTGTGGGCTTCCGGGACAGATGTCAGGCACACGTTTTTAGGCATTTGTTAAATGAAGCTGCATGTCATGATCTGGCCCAGCAGAAAAAGGGATGGAAAGGAGTGTCCTTCAGCTGACAAGGAAAGAAAAATTTGGAAGAAAATTTGTAACATCCTAAAAGAAATTTCATACATCATTGGAAACAAAAGAAAGTAAAGCTAAATAGATTGGGGCCAGAGCTCTTTTTTTAATCATGTCAGCCAAAAGCGTTCCAGTCAGTAGTCCAAACACACCACAGATGAGGACAGATTTACCACTTGAGTTCCCTGAATAACAATCTCAAAGCTTAAAGGCATCTTAGCAAAGGGAAATGGTGATGCTTAATGCATTCTGATTTTTTTCTAAAGGCATTATGTTGCTTAAACATGAAGTCTCTGAATATAAAATATAAAGATAAATAAGACTTATCTTGAATGTACGATAAATGTAGAAACAGAAAAAAATATGCACTAGTGCCTGGAAAAGCTGTGGAGTCTTTCTAGTTGCTCAGTGAAAGAAATGCCTAGGGCTTTGGCCTAGAGCTATGTCTATATAACAAGACTGATTCGATTATTCTGTGGCTGTTTCCTTTTTTGTTTAAAATAATCCAATAGCTACAAAATCAATCTGAGACCTTCATGGTTTATGGGATCCAATTTTCAGGACAGAAAAGAAAATGACAACCAAACTGCATTTGCTGATAAACCATTTCTATGATTAAGGTAAGTGGAAAATATTTGTTGTTGCTCTTGTTTAATTTAAACCCTTTATGTATCAAATGTATCTAGAATACATACAAATGAAATTAATAAACAAAGGATGTCAATGTCTGTTTCAAGGTACAATTGTAAAGCTAAGTGCTACCTGGAATTGATACTTTATTTTCCATAAACATCTGTAGCATAAAACCATAATCCATATAAAAGTAGAATGAGATAATTAAGTTGTGCCTTCTCCTTTTCATGAAGCATACACGTTTCATAGAACCTGGGAGTGTGAAGGAAGAGAAGGAATGTTTGTGGGATATGGAACAAAAAACTGAAAAACAGAGAACTCGTAAGCTAGCTGTCTATCTTCTCCCCCACTGAAGGCTGGGAAGGCCAGGAGAATCTTTCCCCAGAAGTCTTGAAAAATACAGATGTTTCAGTTGAAAATACCAGCCTCATTGTTTTAGAGTAAAAGAGAACCACACCCAAGTGTATTCACCATGTATTCATATCTTGAAGATTAGGGATTAAAAACATAAGCAATGTAAAAAATAAACATAGCCTGTCAGATTACTTTGCAAGACAGCAGGTCCCTATATGAAGGAATTAAGTTTAAGCAATCACAGAAGACATGCGGAGAATCTTCTCCATTAGTGTATGAGCTCCGAGCCTTGAAGTAGGTCAAGAGGGTATAGGTGGATTAATCTGGAAGTCAAAAAAGATGAAGCAGAACCTAGGGCTACAAAAGGGAGAAGGACTGGGTGAGAGATGCTAATCACGCCATTGGAAATGCAGGATTTTACCAAAAGTCAATCGAGAAGAGGCTATTACATTGCTGTTAAACCTGCATGGATGTATAATGGCAGTGGAAATGTGTAGGCTTGAACATCCACATGCCACTCTAATTTGCTGGCAAGATTACACATTCTCAACCACAAGTGTACTAAAATCTAGTCAGCTCATAGTCCTCACCAGCATAATTACACTGTCAAGTCCTGTTCTTCATCATGCCCTCCCTTGCCTTAAGGAATTCCCAAGCACACTGGTTCTGAGAGGTCATCACACATCCTCTCTGTGGCACTGCTGCTAATCTATAAAAATGAACTCTGCTAAAAAAAAAAAGCTCAGCTTCCCTTGGCTCCAGTGGGCATGGCCAGCTCAGCTCTGCACATCTGAAGATCTTCCAAAGTGTGAGTTTGCAGTCACTGTGTCCTGTACAGAAACAGAAAGAATGTCCTTCTCCCGAACTCTATGTCACCCTAGTGTTGATGTAGTACCGGGAGTGCCGTGAATCACCAGGCCTCTCCCCACTCACCACCTCTTTCTGCTCAACGCTTATATCTCCGTCATCCCTCACCCTTCAAAAATACCTCTTTCAGCTGAAATGAAGCGAGGCAGGAAGAGCTGGCCGGCAGGGTGCAGACCCCCAAGCAGCAGGGCAGGCCTCGCCCTGGCACACCTAGTGGCTTGTTATGCCCTTCTGGTGCTGTGGGCACTGTAAAGAAAGTGCCCTCAGAACAATGATTCCTACTGAGGATCAGTCTCAGAAAGGCAGTGTTCCCACCTGTGACAAGACACACGATGACTGCTTGCTTCTAGAAGCTTTTGCCCCCATATTAGGGCTTTCAGAGAAGAATTGAGGACCCTGTTCACCCTCAGTTGCAGATTCAGAGGAGCTTAGAAAGCATCCTGTTGGAAGGCTCCTGGAAGCTGACTCCTTTTGTTTGTTATTTTAAATAAAATGCAACTCTATAAAACCTTGAGATTTCCAGGAGCTCTGGAGATCAGGAGCCC
Source organism: Galagoides demidoff (assembly GCA_963574575.1). Taxonomy (NCBI): domain Eukaryota; kingdom Metazoa; phylum Chordata; class Mammalia; order Primates; family Galagidae; genus Galagoides; species Galagoides demidoff. The sequence continues at coordinate 8,704 of CAUYQV010144181.1, forward strand.
TTGTGGTGAACACTGCCCCCACCATTCAGTAGCTGTGTGATAGTGGCTAGTTTGCTTCTCCAGCCTATCCAAGCCTTAGTTTCCTCATCTATAAAATGGAGATAAAATATAACTAGAGTTGTCCATGTAGGTGAAATGAAATGAAGCTGATCCAGGGTTTGCCACAGACAAGAAGAGCTGACAGTAGCTGTGGGCTGCTATCATCAAACTCCTGGGCTCAAACACAGGACTCCTGTAGAGAATCTTTTCCTTAAAATTTGTCCTTAAATGAGATTTGGGGTAGACACTAAATATTGTCACCTGCAAAGAGGGAGAGGTAGATGCTGAAGGAAGCTGATGCTGACAGAGGACTGGGGATTCTGACAGAGCCAGTAGGACCCCAGCCTGGACCACAGCTGGAGGAGCTGAGAGGGAAGGAATGGAAGGGTGCCGTCAAGACTTCTTTCCAAATAATCTCTTATAAAGTTTGACTTAGTATGAAAGCAAGAGGGAAAAAGTCTGGTTAAATCTGGAAGGCCTAAACAGGTCTCATTTTAAGTCAAAAAATGTAATGTTGGCACTAGGGAAACTTGAGTGTGGCATCAGCTGTGGTGTGGAGGGTGGCTCTGTTAGCTAGGGTGTCCCTGGAGGGGAGAAGCAATCCACTGACACTATAAGAACTCTTTGAGAAGCAACTCACTGGCTCGGCGGCGCCCTCTTCATGGCCCAAAGATGATTAGGGAGACGTGAGCAGGGATGGGGAAGAAACACAAACACAGGCTCCACCGTCTCATCGAGCGCCCCCTGAGAGCGCCCTGAGGAACACCATCTTGCACTCCTGGCACTGCAGGCGCTGCAGGCATTTGCAGGCGCTCCCAGCCATCCAGGGGCACCGAAGGCTGCTTGGTTTCTCGCAGCTCAGCTGAGCGTTGCGCACTGACACTCCAGCACCTGCAGAAAACTAAATTCCTTGTGTGGGTGGAAACTGGGTCATGTGGCGAAGCTGCACAAAGCCTTTTCTGAGGCCATTACAAGACAAACTGAGTAGGGCTGAATTAAAATCAAGCGCCGCTGCTTCTATTCTGCAGATGATAATCTAAGACTGGAAAACCAGTGGTGAAAAAATAAACAGAGACATAAGAGGGGAGGAATATTTTGGAAATTGTGAATGTGAATTTTTCTTTTGCCTTTCTGAGTTCCTGATCGCTACCCAATTTGGCTTCAAGGCAACCACCTGCATGGGAAACAGATCTGTTCCAGAAAGATTGGACGGAGATAGACTGACGTTATACTTTTCTTCCGATACTTAAAAATGCGAACTTTCATCTACAGAGAGCCCTCCCCAAATCCTAAATTCCTTTATCATCTCTGCTGGAGAATTCCACTAATTTTCTTCCTCCATGATATAAAGAAAATGCCCCTTCTAGCTAAGTTCTGGCTGGCGGAGCAAATCAGTAGGGCATTGAGTTCTGAAGTCTCCTAAACACGTTGGATAGTAGAAGCACATGGATATTTGAGACATAGGAAAAAAATAGTGAAAGAAATTGAAAAAGGGAGGCCATGACCTGTGTGATCTGATTTGTTCTTTTCAGTCCTTTAGCTTGGAGTGGGTGAGCACATCACATCATGGACACTCAGGCTGAGGGCAGATGGGACCTTCTGGGACTTCAGCATACTGTCTTGCAGCTGTTCTGTGCAGATCTATGCAGCTCTATTCATAAGAATGCCCAAATCAACTTTGTGTGTGGCAATGTTAGGCTGGAGTTTTGCCTTCACTGGGCCACCTGTGGTTTGGAGTAGCAGAGATAAGTTCAAGGTGCACATAAGAAGCTAGCTAGGGCCACGTAGGGCAGTCCCCTCACTGGGGTAAAGCAGTGATCTACTGAGGACATGACCCAGGTGGGGGCCAACTGGGAATTACCCTCAGGAGTCAGAGGGCTTCGCCCCACCCGTGGGAGAGGAGTTGGGGACAAAGCCACCTGCAGAGCACAACAGGCACTGACCGAGACAAGGAAGGAGAAACAGCAGCCAGAATGCAGCTACGGAGGCTGCCAAGCAGAAGGGGGGCCTTTGAAGAGGAGGAAGCAGCCCTGATGGAAATGGTTAAAAATTAACAGAACAAACTATAGAGCGGTGGAGCAAGAGAAAACTAGTATTTCAACATAGGGAGGAACTTATCTAAAGGCAGCCAGGCCAAACCTCAGCTCAGATGGGGCCGGTACTGACCAGCCCACAGGGAGCAGTTAAGATGAGAAATAAAGATTTTAAAAGGATGTTACAATAGATAAATGTAGTACATGGGATATATAGAAAGTAAGAGACTGAGTAGGGGGTGGTGAGCCCTTGCCGCCACCCCTCTACTCTTGAGCTTTGTCTTAATTCTGTAGCTTTTGTCTTTCAATAAACCCTAAGTATCTTAACGTAGTGTGTGTCTTCTTTTCTTTCATCCTGGTGGTCCTTTCTGCTCAGGAGAGAGGTTCTAATTGAGAGGTTCTGGCGGGAGTCCCCTCAGGTATGTCTAGAGGGTTGCTTCTGGGAAGGCAGGTGGTCAGCAGCCTGATAGGGTGGCAACCAAGGATTGTTAATCTGCCTCTGGGAGGCAGAAAACAGCCCGTTACACAGAGCAGTTCTAAGCCAGGGGTTTGTTCCAGCCACCCTTGTCTGTTTCAGTGTTTGCTGGAGGTGTGTCTTTCACTTTTTTGTTCGACCACCCCCAAACTGGAGGTTTAAAGTTCCAATAAGCTTTCAAAAGAACAGTATGGTGGCTTGGCGCCTGTAGCACAGTGGTTAAGGCGCCAGCCATATGCGTTGAGGCTGGCAGGTTCGAGCTCGGCCTGGGCCAGCTAAACAATGACAGCTGCAACAAGAAAATAGCCGGGTGTTGTGGCTGGCACCTGTAGTCCCAGCTACCTGGGAGGCTGAGGCAAGAGAATCACTTAAGCTCAACAGTTGGAGGTAGCTGTGAGCTGTGATGCCAAGGTACTCTCCTGAGGGCAACATAGTGAGACTCTGTCTCAAAAAAAAAAAAAAAGCATGGCAAGGAGCACGAATTTGTTTCCACTATAAGATTTTGTACATCTAGCCATTCCTTCCACATACTCAGATGACTCCTTGAAATAAAGCTAAAGGCTAAGCAGAAGACTAACAAATAAATGATGAGAAAAACAATGAAACAATGCTTGTTTTGTTTCTTCCGCCTAAAGGATTGGCTTGAATGTGCTTTTAAATTGCAAATCGGATTACCTTTTAACCAACATATTAAAGTCAGTTGTGAATTGTTTCCATTTGTTTGTTCCCAGGTAACTAATAGTAGGAAAAACAAATTAGGTATAGAAGTCACAAAAGAGCTATGTTTACTCCACACCTTCCAGCTCTGGGGAGAGTGCAGTTTAGAGACGGCTCTGTAGCTGAATCACAGCAGAGAACAGATGAGCAGACACCCCGGGGGGCGGGTGCCTCACCAGGATGGGCCCCCAGAAGAGTGACTTACAGACATGATGAGAAGGGCAAGGCTAAATGTTGAATCTGTTCAAATATGTATTTTGTTAAAGAGTACATTAAAATGGAGTGAATGTGACTAATTAACTCATCCTAAGAGGCAGGACTGATAGTGTTAAAGAAAAATGCTTATGTTGAAGGTCGTAGGTGACTAAGCTGCACACTCGTCTAGCATCTGACTCGCGGGCTCAGTTCAGGAAGTGGCATTTGAGTGTTGCTCAGTCACCGCTATGTGTAGATCCTGCATCAATCCCTGAGGCTGAGCAACCTGCTCTATGACCGGATGCTTAAAATGACAAACATCAGTCTCACAGTTTGTGAGGACCTGGAACACAGGAGTGCTCAGCTGGGTGGTTCCAGCTCAGGGCCTCTCGTGACACAGCAGCTGGGCAGTGAGTCGGGACCTGCAGTCACCTGAGGCTGGGCAGGCAGATCTGTTTCAAGGATGCCTCACTCACATGGCCATTGGCAGGAGGTTTCAGTTCCTCTTCACCTGAGTCTCTTCACAGGACACCAGAGTGATGAGAGAGAGAAGGAGAGAGAGACAGAGACAGAGAAAGGTACAGTGTTTTATGACTTCATCTCGTAATATCACTCCTGCGATATTCCATTGGCCAAACAGATGAATATTAACACCAGGCGGAAGGAGATTTCCCAAGGAGTATGCTGGAAGGTCAGAAATTATTGGGCATTGTCTTGAAGGCTCTCTAGCACATCTCCCTTTGAAACAAAAATAAATTCAACAGATCTCCAGTGTCAGTACAAATTATTTGTGTTGTTTGAAATTGCAAAAAAATAAATAAAAAACCTCATAAAAGTAAATATAATCCTCTTTGGCACAAAGAAGTTACACAAAAATATACTTTAACTTTTTAAAGCTTTGTTTGCCATTTCAGAGTAATCAGGTCTCAAAAAATACCAAACTTTGTCAATCCTGGGATGTAAATTTTAATAAGATTTCCCCCAATAACTACCCACTGTCTTGTTTGCTTGCTTAAAGATAAGTTTCCCATTGCAGGGTTATTGAAACTTGAGTTAAATAGATATCTAATCCATTTACTGCTAGAATCGACAGAAAATTCTGCACTGCTTTTTTACTGCTCCACTTTTTGCTGATGAATGGTTGCAAGTTTGTCTGTGCAAAAAATGGAATCTGCATAATACATCTGTTCCCAACATAAATATGGTGCTGGCTGCCACAGCACAAATTCTTTGGATTTCGGCATGCCTGTGTTCCGTAGGCCCTGAGATGATTCATTTCTCCTATCCCCTTCCAAGTCTGAACCACTGTATAATCTTCTTTTTCAGAATGCTATGAGATCATTTGCCTTCACTTGGCATAAAAGATTATAAGTGAAAATGCAAAGCAGTTCCTGAAGTCATGCAGCAATGCTCGATTTCAAGGCAGATCTCTAAGTGATTCATAACATGCTTACATTAATTATTTATTGTCACAGAAATTTACATCAGGATGTCATGACAACTTGTGACATACTGATATAAATGTTTTTTCAACATGTAGTTGTGTGGTGAAGTCGCAGTTCATGCCAAGACCCTCAGATGAAAAAGGATCAGTGTTTATCTGCAGACACTTTGGCATGTTACCCAAAGAGAGGGACAAGGAGGTATGGCTGGAGAACACAGCTATATCTTCACCACTAACACATGTCTCCATTAGTCCTGCCAGTAGGAAGACCATGGCTGGATCAAGGCCTCTCCCTTCTGATGCTCTCTTTCTGGTATTATTCCTACTGTCTAGATTGTGAGACCCTTAGTCTATCCAGATAGCAGAACACCAATTCAAAGCCACAAGCAAGGGGACAGACAGTGGCGAGCATTAGGAAGCTGTTGCCATCACCAAGCCGGCCTGGCAGTAGAAAATAGTGTCCATGTGCTGGGGGAGAGTTTTGAACTGCTTGGCACTTCCTTCTACTGTCCAGAAAAGACTCTGGGCCTAACATCTTTGTAGCAGAGAATTCCTTGGCTTTGACACTAAGCATGGCTTTCAAGGATGAGGCCTCTGATCCCAAATGAAGGGACTGCCAGCCAGAGGCTGCTGTTTCTGATGTTGTATCTTGCCCATTGAGCAGATAAGGAATCCTCACAGGACAGCTTTCCCACTGTGCAGAAAGCCCCTCAACTATTCCTCACATAAACCCTGCAGAGGACACTCTAGCCTTGGCTGCTCCAGCAATGTTGGGCTTACTGAGCCGAGGCCCAATGCCAGTGCTGGAAAGACCTGGGGTAGGGGGTCCTCCTGCTCATCCTCTCTCTTGTCTGCTATGGAATGGTGAATACACACATACTCCTCGAAAGACACAGGCACACCAGATCTCTCACACATGCACCCAAACGTGCACACACTTAAGGTTTAAGCACGAGAGAAGCCTCCTTTCCTTGTGGAGAAAGCTGCCTGGCTGCTCTCCTCTCTTACTGATCAGTCATAAGGCCTAAAGGGGAGAAACCGGGAAGCAAAGCAATGCATGCATGCACTGATGTTGATTTCACTGTGGCCCCTTTGCTTTTCAAAAATGTACTTTTAAGACCCTAAATATTGTTGGTAGGAGGAGGAAATGGCTGAAGACAGAGAAGCTGTTCTGTTAGGAAGTCTCTTGAGATACGATTGTCTGATATACTCAGGGTCCAGTTCAGGGTGAGGAAATTCCCAGAAAACCATTTGACTGAAGATCATGTTCATTCTTTATTGCTGAACTGCTGTGGGGAACTCAAACTAAAGCGTAACAGGAAGGATGAGGAAAGCCTCCTAGCAGCTGAGCCAGACTAGGGCATCCACAGCAAAAGCCAATCTGCCAGCAATAGGCTCGGGTCCCCGGGGCACAAATTCTATCCAGCTTCCTGACGGTCAGACTCACTCTCCATTGCTAATGCAAATGCATCTTAAACATACCACTATGGGGATCATTAAAAGTGAGCTGTACCATTGTCACTTTAGCTGCATGTTACCTGGGTGGAAAGGAGCCAGCAGTTCAGAATTGCATTAGACCCACAGCCAGGAAGCGGTCTATGGCATTACATCACTAGGTTGTCAAGGCAACTGGCCAGACTGCCTCTCCGGACTCCTGTGGTCCATGATGACAGGTCTTCTTGATGAGGACTGATGAGCAAGGAGCATGTAGATGAGCAGCCTGCAGCCTGAGGTGCGACCGCTAGCAGCCTATCTGCTCAGCAAGGGGATGGATATTGTCGCCGGACTGGATCACACGGTGAGGCACAGCAGTTCAGCAATCCTACTGACCGCTGGCTGTGAGATGGAGTGACCAGACGGTCCTCACCAATGGCCAAGAGTTCCAGAAGATTACTCCCTTCCCTGTGGTCACTCTGACATCTGAAACAGGCTGTGAAACGCACACAGAGCACCTTTCACTCCCTAAGAAATCCAGGCTCCATTTCCCTTGTTCATTCTGCAGTAGGGCCGGGTATTAGTTTCCTAGGACTATGTAACCATCATATAGATGGCTTTAAACAATAGAAGTGTATTCTTTCAGTTCTGAAGATCAGAAATCCATGATTACAGTATTGGCAGGGCCATGCTCCCTCCCAAGCCTGTAGGAGGGATTCTCCCTGCCCGGGAGCCTGTTGGTTTGCAGTACCATCGATCCTCACATGCTGTCTTCCTTTGTGTTTGTGAGTCCGTGGCTTCACAGGGTCCTGTCTGCCTGTGTTTAAGTTTCCCTGTTCTTATAAGAACACTAGTCATATTGGGAAAGGGCCCACCCGATGACCCCATCTTAACTTGATTACATCTGTAAAGACCTTATTTCCAAATAAGGTCTCAGTCACAGTTTCTGGAGGTTAAGACTTCATATCTTTTGGGAGAGTAGACACAATTCAACCCATAACAGGCCCTGTCTTGATCCTGTACTAAAAAGTGTATACACAGGCATCTAGGCGGCAGTAGCAGATGGCCCAAATGAGCAACCAAGGAGCAAACCTGCAAAATACAAGCTCCAAAGTCACACCAAAGCCAAGCTATCAAAGCAGAACCACTGAAGAGCTGGAAGAACCCTGGGGCCTTGGTTATTAGGTCCACTTAGCAATTCCAAACCTGCCAAGAGCCCCTGTCATTGCTCTTAACCCCTCTCCTGCAATAGAGGCAAGTGTGTGGGATGGGAGTTTGTCAATAAATTCAGCTGAGAGGGGCTGTCCTCTCTGTTGAAGGGAGTCAGAATGTGCCACCACAAACACTATGGCATAAGAATTTATTTTGAGCTGAATGCAATTGAAAACAAGCAGACATAAGAAAAACTCTCTGCCCTCCCTTTTCCTACTGGGAAAGGCAGGAAAAGGACTCTCAATCCCCAGAGACAACTCTAGATTCTTATCTGAACCGCCCAGACAAAGCTGCATAACAAACTTACCCATCAGCCCTTGCCTTCCTGTTGTTTCCTGTACTATATTTAACCTTTCCACAATGTGCTGTCCCTAGAAGCTCAAAGTCCATTTCCTTTGTGAGGCCATTTATTTAAAAAAACAAAAAGTACTTTTCTTCTACTAAAATATACGTTCAATTTCTAACCACCCCTTTCAGGTACTCGTGTCTGTGTACCCCTGTATTTGTGCACCATGCACTTGCTCATGAATCCGCCCTTATAAGCTGATGAAAGGGTGCAGGCGAGAACCAGCAAGGGCCCCAGAACTCTGTGAAGGAGCAGGCTTAGCTAAGAAGAATGACAGTAATCAGCCACTATCCCTCGTTTGCTGCCAGCTGGTGGTTAAAAGGATCCTTCACTTTTTCCATATACCTGATAGTGTGACATCCAGAAGATTCTTACCTCTTCTCTGTAGCTGACATCATCTGTTTAGAACCTAGGGTGAGTTTTTGAGATATCTTCTAAATCCTGCATTCCAATGGATTGGCTGACCCACCCAGGCAGTGGCCCATACCAAGGGGATGATGGTTCTGCCCCAAGCCCAGCCAAGTAGCAGACACTGATTACCTAATTCTCTGCCTTTTAAAACCCTGTCTCCTCAATTCTCAGGGAGGCAAATTTGAGAAATTCCTCCCGCTTAGGCCGTGAGAAATAAACACGTTTTGTGCTATAAACCAGCTGTCTCTGGGGACCGGCTTCCTCTTGGGTAGTGGGGAGATGAACCTGGTTGGACAGCACACTTACTAACTTCTGTTTGTTTTTTTCTTGTTAACCTGTCTTTTGCCAGTCTGATTTATAGGGCACTAGCTAGAGAACTCAGGATGGATAAGAGGAAAAGGTTTTGTTTTTCCTCCCTACACTGTAGTCACCAGTGCCAGGTTTCTGCTCAGTATTCCTCTCTAGGACCTCTAGGCCAGGCCAAGGTTTCTCAGCCTTGTATTACCCAGCCTGAATGGCCTTGGTGCAATGTGTCTGCCTTTGCTCTCTTTCAATAGACGCTGTTCCTGTAGTATTAGCACAGAGCTTTTGCACGGTCTTAGCATCAGGTGCCCAAAGAACTCTTTGCAAAGACATTCTTCTTGTGAATCAAAGCAACAAGGCAGAGAATTCCACTCTCTGAGCATGCCATTCCTCTCCTGTGCCTCCTCCCAGGAATGCAGAGAAGAGGCCCCAAAAATTTTTGCCAGAAGCTGATTTTGTGCTGTTAGAGATATAACCCTCAGCAACTAGATACAGACTGCTCTGAAATAGGATTTTCTTTCTGGAAATAAGGATATGGTTAACTTCAAGTGAGAAAAGATTAATAAGCAATGAAACAGAGTTAGGAGAAAGATTCTCACAGCCAAGGGAAGGCCATAGAAACAAGAAGAGACTTGAGGTCCATGTCAAAGTTCTTCCCCATGTTCAGAGACAATTTCTTCCACATCCCAAAGCCAACTTGGTCCTAGGAAAATTGTAACTATCATTTAGTTCCTTGCTGGAAGCTTTACACAAATATCTCATTTAATCTCCCTGGGCCCCTAAGGAAGTAATGTAGTATAATAGCAATTAACTCAGGCTCCAGGGTCTGATGGTTCAGCCCAAGTTCAGACTCTTATATTTTACCTCACTATCTGATTCTAGGCAAATCTCTTCATGTTATAAAGTGGGAAATCCAAATTCCAGCTTCATGAAGTGCTTGTGAAGATTAAAAGACATAACCTGTGCAGATGCTCAATAAATGTTAACTCCTATTTTGGAGTATACTAAATATAGTATCCCCACTTTACATGTACTGTATCTGAGGTTCAGAAAGGCAATGACATGCACGGTCACACAATTAACTGTGAGAAACAGGATTCTTCCTTAGATTGTCTAACCACAAGCTCTGCCCCCACCATAATAGCCCCAACCTTGGCTATTGGCTTGACCGTCTGACAGACAATCTGGGCCAACTTTGCCTTTGGGGCTCCCTGACCTCTATTTCCAGTTTCAGCTCTTGTCTTTCGGTTTCCTCCTGGAACTCCAGTACCCTGACGGCTTCTCTTTCTACCCAGAGCTCAAGCCTCCCCTTTATAGTCCATCTTCCCCAGAGACCACCTTGTGATCAGACCAAGCCTGTCCTCTCATCAAGATGCTTTCCTGGGAATCCCTTTTGTCAGCACTGCTCTTGGCTTTCTAAAGTGACAGTTGTTATTTGTATATGTCTGCTAAAATCTCAGTAGTTGTTGGTGGCCTAATTCCTCACCCTTCAACAGCAACAGTACAAGACAGTATCATAAGCCACTTTGGGCCAGGCAGCTTGTTGAAACTACAGGTACCGCCCAAAGTTATAAGGCAAGGCCTCAGTCGGTAGAGAGTCCACAGCCTAGAAAGGAAGGAAGATGTGAAGATAATGAGCTCTCGCGCTGCCTAAGGTCAGTGGTTACGAACGGGGCTGATTATCAGTAATACGCTGTGGAGTAACCAAGGTGGGGATGTGCTAGCTGGGTCTGGAAGATTAGGTCAGATTTCAACAAAAGGACAAAAGGCAAAGCATCCAGGAAACAAAGACAGCAAAGGACGACTGGGTGACCCTGGAGGTATGGGGTGCCCTGAGAAGGAGGACACGAGGAGGCTGCAGGAGCACATGGAGGCCCAATGGGCAGGCCCCGGCATGCTTTCCAGGTAGGCACTTTGTTTTCCCTCCTGCAGACTAATGGTCCTCAAACTTTAGCCTGCACTGGAATCAACTGAGGGCTTGATAAAGCACAGATTTCTGGGCCCCAACCCCAGAGTTTTTGACTCAATACAAGTGGAGTGGGGCCTCAGAATTTATGGTTCTAACATTCCCAGATGACCCTGAGGTTGCTTCTCCTAGGACCACACTTCAAAACTACTGCAGCAGACAATGGGAAACTGTCAGTGGAGAATTGTACACAAACGCTCTTAAGGACACAGTTTCTAAGTTGAAGCACCTTGGCTTTCCTAGGGAAAGCTACTTGGGAACCAGCGGGTCTGCTTAGCACCTCCTCTCTCTTCTGTGTCTGCACAGCACTGGGCCACTGCAGACACCAGGAGAGGCTCCAGATTAGAGTGCAGGCACAGCATCCCTCCCCCACTTTGCTCAGTACAACCCTCTGAAAAGCCAGAATCATTTATAAGGTTTGTGCTTCATTTGCTGGATTAATATCACTAACTTCCCTTGGGGTCCCACCCCCACCCAAAGTGGTTGCTAATAGTCTCTGGGTGTGTTTTATCATTGCCGTTGTATGTTATTATTACTGCGTGTCATTGTCACTGTGAATAAGAGTGCCTCAGCTCAGCTTGTCTTCTCAGAACTGCTGGGATCAAAACTAACTTTATTCCCCCTTCCCAGTGGAAAGTAAACCCATGTTTCACACAGGGTCTAAAAATCCTCTTACAGAGACAAAGAAGATGTCATCTGGGGAAAGATTGCCTAGTGTCTTAGACAATCATCTAGCATCCCAGGCATGCCTTGGGGCTCCGTGCTGTCTGTTCCTTCTGCCTAGAATGCTTTCACCCCAATAACCATGTCTCTCATCCTTCAAGTCCTTCAGGTCTTTTCTCATTGAAATCTGTCTGGTAGGCTTCAAAATACCAGTCTCTACCCCTGCATACCTATGTGCATGCACACATGCATGCAATCCTCCCACTCCGCCTTCTGTTTCTCCTGCCCAGGTCACCATCCCTCCCACTGTGTACTTCACATAGCGTCATCTATATGTTCCTAGTCGATGTCTATCTGCTGAGAATGTAAACCTCATGAGAGCAGGGATTCTAGTCTTGTTCCCTCTCTCCGTGATGTCAGCCACGTAGACCAGCACTTGGAACACTGGATGATAGATATTTAATATTTCCTGAATAAGTGGTCAGACTGGTTTTCCCACACCCTGGTTTCAAGACCTACATTTGCTCCATAACTTTCTCGCCCAGGAAGCCTGATCAAGCTACTGTCAGTTTCTTATTAATAACATGAGAATAATATTGTAACATCTGCCTCACCCAGATGTCAGGGTTTGGGAAAGATAAACCCAGATCTAAATTATAAAAAGACTGTGAGGCAATAACTGCAGTAATATGCAAGTTATGATTTCTGATGATTTTCCACTTTAAATATAACACGTATGTTCAAAGACATCATTAGCAGGGCCAGTATTTGTTTGTTTGTTTGTTTGTTTGTTT
>CAUYQV010144183.1:0-29022 GCA_963574575.1 Galagoides demidoff
ATGGAGCATATTGCAAGTACAAGTTGGATCTATCAGGTGTAGAACACAATTGTCTTAACACTGTAATTGGGTAAATGAGGTGAAAGTTATGTTAATTTAGTAGGATGTAATCACTCCAATTTGTACAAATAATCAACACATTGCATCCCACAAAGGCATAAATATTTTCATGATCTATGTATATACAACTTAATAATAAAAAAAAAAAACACAGGGAGATCCTATGGTTAATATGGTGCGTAAAATGAGAAAACAAAGGAATCTCACTAAGAGACTCGGTGATACATTCAGCTGAAATAAATAAATCAAAAGGTAAAAAAGAACAGTGGTCTTTTGTAGTGTTTTTACTTATCCTAGTCGCATCCCCACTCTCCAGTAACTTTAAAAATAATGTCCACTTTTTTGGGCATATTGTCCACCATTAGAGGGGAAAGAATGGAGCTGGAAGCCTTTCAAAGCCTTGTTTCCAAAGAATTGTTATTATCTGGCCTGCCTGTTTGGTTTTCTAAAATAAAAACCTTTACAAGCCTGATTCAGATTTTGCTCAGTGATAAAGTCCTCTCTCTGGGAGAAGGGGGTATTTGTTAAATATAATGATAGGAAAGTGTTTTAAATTTGCAGCTGCCTAAGACAATTGATAATGTTTAGGACAAACAGTGGACTAAAATATTAAAAGGAAAAGCTGAGGAATAAGAGTACGCAGGGACACAGACAAACTTCAGCATATTCCTAGGAATCTGAAAGCCTATAACACAAGTCTGGGAATTTGTGCATATCTGGAAAAGACTTGAGAAGGCCTAAGTTCTAAATTATGACTGACCTTGAAGCTCTGCACAAATAGAAAAAGAAAGCTAAGATAGAGTTGTAAATTACTTGGCTCAGTACAGAGCTGAAAATTGTCTGGCTGAATGCCTCAACACATGCACAGTGTCTCTCAGCAGATCAGAATTATTGGTTATAAGTATTTAAGGAAATAGCTCTAAAATCATCAGCTGACCACTAAACTAACTGAGCAGACCACCAAACTAACGGAGCAGAGACTTCAGTGGCCACACACAAAGTATATGAAATTTACAGAATTAGTTCCCAAAATTTACAAAAGAAGTAAAAAAACAATAATTAGAATAAAGCAGCAACAACAGAAAACCTTGGGAAGCAGGAAAAAATATTATTTCCCTAGTTGCCACATTACATTATTTAAAATGTAGTTTTAATTCATAAAAATTATGATTTTATGTCTGCTGAACCATCCTTCCATACCTGGGATGAATATTGAGTTTGATAGAATTTAGTTGAGAATTTTTGTATCTGTGTTCATCAGAGATATTGGCCTATAGTTTTCTTTATATGTTGTGTCTTTGTCTGGTTTTGGTATCAAGGTGATGCAGATCTCACAGAATTAGTTTGGGAATATCCACTCCTCCCTGTAAAACCATTATATTAAATATGTTCAAAGAACCAAAGGAAAGCATGCTTAAAGAACTAAAAGTATGAAAGTGATTTTTCACCAAATGTCAATAAAGATCTAGAAATTACAAAAAATAATCAATAGATATTCTAGAGCTTTATATATATATAGCTAAATAAGAAAGACAGTATAAATCCATTTTTGGTGGTAACTATTTTTATTACTATGTGACTTAAAATACAACTACACAAAGTCATTTCTTATGAAGCAAAGTCAGGACCATCGTCACTTGGTAAGGGCCAAGGAAGGTCAAAACAAGTTATGATGTCCTCCAGAAATCTTAAGGAAATCTCAGTGTCCTTTTCAGTCCCATGAGGAAAATCTTGAATCCAATGAGTAAAAGCATCAATAAACACTAATGACTAGTTGAATCCTCTATAGGGAGGCATTTGGACAAAATCATTATGCAAGTCCTCACCAAAGTAGGTCCCCCTGTTGGGCCAGAGAGGCAAGTTTTGCCCTCAAAAACCTTTGAGGATTACTGGTTCGTATGTTTTCTACCAGTCTCAGCACTTACATCCTACACAACTACACTATATCTTACACAACTACAACCATCAAATGAGGAAATATGCTGAAGCCCCCTGGAGAGAACCCTGGAGAACCTGTAACAGGCCACCCTAATAGAGATTGTCACCCTGCTCTCAGCAAGAAGCAACTAGATGGGTAAATGTCCCTACCCAATGATTTGTGCCTCTAGAACAGAGAGTAGGGAAATGTTAGGTAGATAGAGTTCCAGCTCTCCTAAGGAAAAAGGGACAAAAATGCGTGCTCTGCCTTGGGGCTACTGAAGCAATTGTCCCATCTGGGCAAGAAGAAGTGTGGGCACCGTCTTAGTGCTCCCTTACCTTAATTCTATCCTCAATGACTGCTGCCCCAGCTAGGAGAAGCAGGAACTCCCAGGGACACAGCACAATAAGAGTAGGAAAGTAACTTAAGACTAATTGCCATGTCATTAACGGTTCATCACAGTGGGTCCATGTTAATGCCCAAATCACACGGAGAGGCCAATCTAAGAGTATAAAACTGAACCCCAGAACATTACAAAGGCCTTTTCCTCAACAATGGGGGCCTGTTCGGTGTCTATGGCAAACTTATCTTGCTTTGTAAACCTATATTTTGCTCTTGCTCTATAACGCTATCTTTCTGTCTTTCTCCATTAACTTTGCTTCATGCTTTAAAAAAGATAGAAAGATGAAGTGGCTATGCTATTATCAGACAAAACAGACCCTCCTAAATGATCTACAGATTGACACAATACCTTTTAATATCCTAACTGCTTTCTTTGCAAAAGGCATTAAAGTTTGATTTTCTGGGTTCTAGTTATGATGGGCATTTTATTTTTGTTTGTTTGTTTGCAGTTTTTTTGTTTGTTTTTGTTTTTTTGCCATTATTGCAGTTTTTGGCCGGGGCTGGGTTTGAACCCACCACCTCTGGCATATGGGGCTGGCACCCTACTCCTTTGAGCTACAGGCACCACCCAATGGGAATTTTTTAATATTATATTAGGGGGCTCTGGATCCTATATAAATCTTTATTTTCATCAGGGAGTCACCCCCTGTTTAGGTTTACCAGGCAAGTCCCAGCCTAGTTTTACAAAACTAGGCTATGGTTCCAATGACAATTTAATTTCTTTTCTGATGATATTTTAGACTGCTTGATGTAACTGATGCTTCTGGGGCCCCCACTTTTTTATGCTGATTCTGCCTAAGGGGTGGAGAGAGTTTCCTCAGGCTAGGCTGCCTAGTGAATCAAAGTTGGGGCAAAAGAGTCACTGTCTTTGAGAAGGATGAGCACTTCCTAGGAAGGGCTGCTGGTTTGGGTGGTGCCACCTAGTCACCTGGTGTGTCTTAAAGGGTTATCTCAGGACTGGCAGGGTACAGAAGTAATTCCTTTGGCTGCTTATTGTCAGTGGAGCTCCCAATCAATTCCCTTTATCTGTGCTGCTAGGATCACTTAACACTGCAATGTCTGCTTTATCTGAGTGAGGGTTAAGATTTCCTAAGATGTCTTCTCTTATTAGGTTGACAATCAAGAAATATCAACTCTAGGTTTCCCTCTTCTCTTGGGTGAGGGAGATTCATGATATCCTGTTGTTGTGCTACTTCTCCTATGCTGTAGTCACTAACCACCTACCCTTCATTTTATCACATTTCCAAGTTTTTCTTTAGTGTTTCATGTGTTATGTCTAGAGTTTATAATTGTACTTTGAGGGTACAAGTTGGGAGAAATGAGCCTAAACCAACTTGTATGAACCAGAAGTTTCTGTACAGCATTTTTGCAAAATCATTATTAATAGTCATAAAGATTGAGTTATATGTGACCTCTGCCCTCAAAGAAATATGGTCTAGTGGGACAGATGAGATAAAAATATAACAATTGTAATAGCAGCATTTGTTTTTTAATATTTTTCAGTTATAGTTAATAAATGTTAAACTTGTTTATAGTTATAGCAACCTCTGAAAGAAGTACTAATATTTTGCCCATTTAAAAAAATATGCAAAAGAGAACTCAAAAAACGTGCTCAAAGTCACACAGGTAATAGGTACAAAAATTACCATTGGGACATAGGCAGTCTGGCTCAAAAGCTGATATTCTTACCATTATGCTAAAGTCAAGTGGCAATAAAAAGAGGTAAATGAATGGCTATAGGGGTCACAAGAGCAAATTAACCCATTATGATATGGAAGTCAGAAGGAAATGGTCTTTAGGAAGCAGCATGAGAAATAATAAGAATTTCAGTGGTTGAAAGTGATGGAAATATTGACAGAAGGAAGAGCATGTATAACTTATCTGTGGTGGCCTACCAAGAAAGCAGCTGAAGCATCTAGTATATTAAGTGGAGGGAGTTGGAGCAGCAAGCAGGGAAATTTGGAGTCATAAGAGAGAAGGCTTTGAATGTAGGTTGAAGAAATCATTCTTAAGTATCAGTCATTCCCTAGGTATAGTGACCTCATGAGAGGTATGGTTTGAGAAGTTATCTGATTCCTGAGGAAGATTATGATGGCAGCAGCTGAAAGTAGAAGCATGTAGCCCAAAGAAGGCAAGCGATAAAAGCTCGTTTGAGGACCACTACTGCTGAGATTACGGGTGGATTCAGAAGATATTTAGGATGTAGAATTATCAAATTTCAGAAACTGATTAGACATAGAAATTGAGTGAGAGAAAGGAGCCAATCATAACTCTCAGTTTAGGAGCCTGGTTGGCTGGTAATGCCATTAATGAAAATGTTGATTTTTTTCAGGCCTCAGGAAATGGACAAAACACAGTATGGTGTTCTCCGTATAGCAATTTTTTTGAGATATGAAGGCTATTATTTGGCTGACAAGCAGACTTCTTTTCTCAAGGCAAAATTCCTTCCACCTTTCCTCATGGATCCTATTTCCATCTGCTATATACATTTTCCATTGCTCTGCTCTGGACATGTTGTAATCTCTGGCACTCTCAGAATGCATGACACAAGCAGAGTGGTGAGGGTGGAGTGAAGGTAGGGAGGGAGATAAAGAGAGGGAAAGAGAGAGTGAGGTGGGAAAATTGAGACTAAGGCATAAGAATATTGCCTGAATTCTAACCTTTATCTCAGGAGAAGACAAAGAGATAAAAGATCTTGTGATAATCCAACTCCATAAGTACCACAGTTCCCATGGCAAAGACTTCTCCATTTTGACAAGAAATCAGGACTAAAATGTGGTAATGGAGCTTTCAGGGTTAAAGTAAGAAAGCAGGAATTCTAGAGCCTAAATGCAGTTCAGCTCAGATCATCTGAGGGGCCTTAGGAAATCCTTTTTCATTCCAGGTACTCTTCATTGCTATTGGGTTGAATCATATGCAGTTGCCAATACTAGGCTAGTTTTGACTGGGACAAATAGTAATATCACATGGTTCAACTTAATATTTTCATCTATTGTAGTAACATGCCTCCTTATCTTACTACCAGCATGTATGCATCTCTCTCTTTCTCTCTCTCAATCTCTCTCACCCCACTGTTAGATTGACAATGCCCTTGTAGCTGAGACAGGTCTGGGTTTGTGAAAAATATAAATAAATAAAAAGCCCTGATTTGTTTTTTTGATTTACACAGTGCAAAATTTATTATTCCCACCATAGCCAATTTTAATTTACCAACGTGAGGTTATTGAATGTGGATTTAGGAAAAGATGTGCACAATCATCTCTTGAGAGCTTGTACCAGCTGGCTCTGTCACTCCAATGCTTGATTCTATAGCACATAGCACAGGATGTCAGACTGAGTATGAAGGCAGTAAAAGTTTATCACTTTGAGAATCCAAGCTGAACAGATAATGCCAGTAATAAGGAAAACCATTTTTCTACTTCATTACAGTTTACAAAATACTCTTTCTATCCAATTCACAAGAGGGAGACAGGACAGGGATCCATATTATTACCTAATGGATGAGGGAGCTAAGCTTCAGAGAAGTGAATAAAATTCCCAAGATCACAGAGATAGGTAGGTCAGTATCATAAAGGAAAGCCTGTAACATAACACGCAGGAGGACAGGTGGACACTCTTACTACTGTTGGACTCTACTCACTGGAGTTCAGCTCCATCTCAGGTTATAGAGAAGATATTCTCTGACTCATGAGGCTAGACCTGAGAGGCTGCAAATCATTTCTACCAGCTGCCCCCCAATTACCCATGAATATGGACAGCCAAAGAGAAAGCTACATAAAGCCATCTATATGGACTCTGTATGGTCCTGTGGCCAAGCCAGAAACATGCTCAGCTTTGGTGCTGTGAATGAAAGATAAAGAGAAGAAAATAGAGAGAAGAATATCAAATATTGAAACAGGAGTTGGGAGCAGCAAGAGAGTGAATTATTCTGTTATGCTAATTTTTCAAAATCCTGAAATAAAACTCTAAACTCACCATATCCAATAACTAGGCTGTGACAATGTATTTTGGCTGCTGTCAGATTCAAAGGGCTTTTTCATAGGGCCCTGGTTTTGTGAGACAATTGAGATCATAGAAGGAAGGGACTGGTGCCAAAACATTTGCCAAAGTATTTGCATAATACTATCACCTTGCATTTCTATAGCCTTTTGCAATGTTCAAAAATTACTTTCACATCCAGGGTCTACTGCATTGTCTGCCTCCATCCCCACAGCAAAAAGTAAGTTCTGTGGGGAAAGGGGTTTTATCTCTCCTGCTCACTGCCACACCTTCAGCACCTAAGACAAAGCCTGGAACATCATAAACAATAATATTTCTTGACCCAAATAACATCATCTCTGCTTTTAAATCTGAAAGGGCTGTTATGGGATAAAGAAAGTAGATAACAGGGTGGTGCCTCTGGCTCAAAGGAGTAGAGCGCCAGCCCCATATGCCAGAGGGGGTGGGTTCAAACCCAGCCCTGGCCAAAAACTGTAAAAAAAAAAAAAAAAAGAAAGAAAGAAAGAAAGACAGTAGATAACAGACAGGATATGTGTATCTCCCAGAGACTAAGCTAGGCCAATGCCAGTTCAATATAAGAAGAGACAACTTAGATATTAAAACCTTTCCATATATGAAGGCTACTGATTTGTGGACATTTATTGTATAAACTGAGATGTTACTATATTTCTCGATCACTTCTAAGAGCTTTGTAGTTGAGTCTCTTGGGTTTTCCAGGTACAATATCATGTCATCCTTGAATATCCTTGGTCTCTTTCTCTTGCCTGATTGTATTGCTGATAATCAAATTAAAGACACAATACCCTTCATAGTATTTCCAAAGAAAATGAAATACCTGGGAATATATCTAAAAAAGGATGTGATGGATCTCTAAAAGGAAGCTATGAAACCATGAGAAAAGAAACAGAAGATGTTAACAACTGGAAAAACATATCATGCTCATGCCTGCAAAGAATCAACATTGTTAAATTTTCCATACTACTGAAAGAAATCTACAGATTTAGATCCCCATCAAAGCACCATCATTATACTTTTAAGAACTTGAAAAAATAGTACTTCATTTCATATGGAAGCAGATAAAACTCCAAATAGCCAATACAATTTTAAGAAATAAAAAAAAAAATCTGGAGGGATTATGTTACCAGATTTCAGGTTATACTACAAATCTATAGTGATCAAAACAGCATGGTACTGGCACAAAAATGGAGATATAGACCTATGGAATAAAATAGAGAACCTAAAGATGAACCCAGCCACGTATCATCTGATCTTTGATCAAACAGAAGCATGCACTGGGGAAAAAAAATACCTACTTAATAAATGGTCCTGGAAGAACTGGTTAGCCATGTGTAGAAGACTGAAATTGGACCCACACCTCTCACCATCAACAAAATTTAACTCTTGCTGGATAAAAGATTTACATTTAAGACACAAAACAAACAAACAAATCCTAAAAGGAAGTGTGGGGAAAACTCTTGACAAAATCAGCCTGGGAAAAGATTTTATGAAGACCCTCTTCGCAAGTGCAGTATCATCATCAATAAATAAATGATAAAGCTAAAAAGCTTCTGCACACCTAAGAGTATCACAACTAAAGCAAACAGTCATCCTTCAGAATGGGAGAAAATATTTTCATGCTCTAAATTTGACAAAGGGCTTATAACTAGAATCTATAGAGAATTCAAATTAATCAACAAGTAAAGAGAAAACAACCCTATTTATAAGTGGGCAAGAGACTTGAACAGAAACTTCTCTGAAGATGACAAACAGCCAGCAAACACATAAGAAAATGCTCATCTGTCACATACCAGCACAAGAGAGGAACCTCTCTTTACCTGACATGAAGAGGGAGAATTGACCTGAGTAGAAAGGTGGGAAATAAAGAAGAGGGACAAACGTAAGAACAAAACACACACAAGACAAGAGATAGGATGGTGTTGGGAGGACTGACTTAGTGGTGGCTGCAGCCAGCACCTGAACCATGGAAACAGCTTTATTTATACAGTATCTTAACAAAGTTGCATTAATCTTAGCACATGGGCAGAGATCATCCTTAAAAAGGAAAACCTGTGTGTTTACCAATACCAAGGAAAGTATGCATGATGGGCTACGTGATTTCTGGCAGGTGGAAAAAATGTTTGTTAAAGGAGGAGAAGCAGTTGGTGGTAGTTCCTGAATGCTACTCCAGGCTGTGGGATCCCTGCTGCCCACAGCCCACTCCCCACATTCATCATCTTAAATCATCAGAGAAATGAAAATTAAAACCACTCTGAGATATCACCTAATCCAGTGATAACAGGCCACATCACAAAATCCCAATCTGCAGAGGCTGGCGTGGATGTGGAGAGAAGAGAACACTTTTGCACTTCTGGTGGGACTGCAAACTAACACAACCTCTGCTGGTGGAACTGCAAATTAATACCACCTCTATGGAAAGAAGTATGGATATTTCTCAAAGAACTAAAAGTGGACCTTCCATTTGATCCCACAATCCCATTACCAGGTACTTACACAAAAGAAAAAAATATCATTTTATCACAAGGACATTTGCACCAGAATGTTTATTGCAGCCAATTCACAACTGCCAAAACATGGAATCAACCCAAGTGCCCATCAGCCTATGAATGGATTAACAAACACACTGTGGTATATGTATACCATGGAGTACTATTCGGCCATAAGAAAAGATGGAGGGGGCAGGACCTGTGACTCAGTGAGTAGGGCACCAGCCCCGTATACCAAGGGTGGTGGATTTGAACCCAGCCCTGGCCAAACTGCAACAAAAAAATAGCCAGGCATTGTGGTGAGTGCCTGTAGTCCCAGCTACTCAGGAGGCTGAGGCAAGAGAATCACCAAAGCTCAAGAGCTAGAGGTTGCTATGAGCTATGATGCCATAACACTCTACCAAGGGTGACAAAGTGAGACTCTGCCTCTAAAAAAAAAAAAAAAAAAAAAAAAGAAGAAGAAGAAGAAGAAGAAGAAAGAAAGAAAAGAAAAGAAAAGATGGAGAATTTACATATTTTATGTTTGCTTGGATGGAGCTGAAACACATTATTCTTAGTAAAGTATCACAAGAATGGAGGGAAAGTATCCAATGTACTCAATACTAATATGAAACCAATATATTAACAACTACAAGCCCACATAAAAGGAAAAGTATAGTCTAGTGAGGAGGATAGGAGGGAAGAGGAAAGAAGATGAATTGTAGGTTCTCACCTAATGTACACTATGTGAGGGTGTTCAGCTCAACCCCTAGATAGAGGGCTCAACTACAACTTGAACTTTACCTGAGAAATGAAAACAACTTAACCTAAACATTTGTACCCTCATATCAATCTGAAATTAAAAAAAAAAATTAAAGGTAAAATGACAACAACAAATCCTTTCCAGGACTCTATGCCAGGGTAGGTGAGCAGACACAGATCGTGTATGGGAAATTTAAGCATCAAAAAGGGGCAAGGTGAAGAAAGAAGTGTAGGTTGAACATCTATGTTCCCCATCCCCTCATTTATAGATGAAGAAACTGAGGCTTTGAGAAATTACCCAGGTTCCCATGAGTTACAGATGCAGCAGGAAGTAAAATCTTAGGGTCCTGAATTCTAAGACAGTGACATTATGGCTTTCCCAATGAGGCAGAGTAATTTCTGGAAATATACATGTTTTTTCTTCTATATCTCCATTCACCATTTTTATGGAGGTAACCATGCCCTTGATAGACTTCTTGCAACAGGGACATTCCAGTGTAGAAAGCAGAAGTAGGCTGAAACTACTGAATCTATCACTTTTACAAGAGCCCCCAAACCCCATTTAAGATATACTGTCCTAGTGGCAAAGGAAAAAGGGGAAGAGGTATTCAAGAGCCTATAAAGAGAAAAAAGAAGAAAAATTTCTGATACTCCCAGCTAGAGCTAGAAAGTGAGAGGTCTTGAATGGCTGAGTATGGGGAGAGGCGTAGGAACTCTAAGCAGTGCCCCAAGGAATGACAGGAGATGGCCCTAAAGTGCTCAGAGTAATGGCAGAACCTAAGTTCCCAGGGCTCCTGGCTTCCTCTCTCCCAGTAATGGGGTATAAAATGAGTGTGTCATTGGTGGCTATAATAGACCAGATTAATTTCCCCTGACCTAATTTCTTGGTACCACAAATACCCCCTAGATTCCAGTGCCACCTTTGAGGTGGTGAGGTCCCCTAGTCATAGCTGACCCAGAACTTTCTGCTTCCCTTTTAATAGGATGAGGAGCTTGGATGCAGAATGCAGTTACTTCAAGGAAAACAACTATTTCTTGCCCTCCTACATCTGAGTTTGTGGATTGAGATAGATGCCTGTTCTATTTTCAGCCTCCTGAAAGTTATAACATTAAGAATATGCTTCCTGTTGGTGATAGCTGCTGCGTGGGAGCCTTTGAGGAGCCACATGAGGAGTCCTATAGGCTAAGAGGATCAGAAACAAAATGTGCTCCAGTATCCAAAGAGAGGAAGTGGGAAAGCAAAAGAGAAACTGAGGGAACAAACCCAGGAGGGCAGCCTTCAAGAGCCCATTGGACAGCCATTATTCTCCCAGAGAAAGAGACAGTTTCCCACTGTGGCTATTAAGTCATTCATAATTAAGTAAATCTTCATGAGGCAGTGTCCAATTGATGGCGAAGGTCTTAGTGGCAGGAGTGAGGCCCATTCTCTAGTAATTTAAGTGTTCATATCTATTGACTCACTCTATTACATTTATCATCTTTCTCAGGCAGCTTATTAGCAGGTTTAAGTGGGAGAGGGTTTGGGCCCACCTGGCTGGGAACAATTCTCAGAGATCCTAAGCTGTGGGTAAGAGTGGGAGAAGGGAGTCTTACCATGGGATCACAAGGGCTTCAGCCCCTGTTATGCTAATCCAAGCATGGAACTGGGAGGTTGGGCTGAGCCCAGTGGAATAGGGAGGCTGCCAGAGGTCCATTTTAGCTTTTGGACACTCTGACCTGAGGCTGGAGACATTGCTGGGTGTCACTCCTTAAATTCAGGTGACCAGAAGCTTCACTACAAGTGCAGTGAGAAAAGCACAAAGTTTGGAGTCCGACCTGGCTGCATGCATTTTGGCAAGGGTCTTATGCACAGTTTTCCCATCTGAAAAGACAGAGATAGGCCTGGCACATATCAATGGTATTATTCATCCTGTGCTTGGAGAATTATTAGCAGTAAACTTTCTCTTTCACCAATTCTTCCACCTCAGCCTGCCCCTACCCTCTTTCCCACCCTGACTTGTAGTCAGTGTTTTATATAACCATGAGCAAGTAACTACTTATCCATGCCTTCATTTACTCATCAATAAAATTGACATGAAATCACCTGCTCTGTCCACCTGCTTCTTAGGCCTATTTAAAAGATAAAGGAGATCAAAGGAGTTTGCCAACTAGTAACTGATGCCTGTAAATCACTTGCTTTTAGCTCCTAGATCTGGCTCAAAGAAGCCATGCAGCCCAGCTCAGCCTAAGAATTAACCATAGAGGGAAGAACATGATCAATAGGGTCTGGAGCCAGTCAACATCCTTAGGACTGGGGCAGTGGGAAGCCAGCAGCTTTCCATAGCAGTTCCCAAAACGGCTTGCCTGAAGCTCCCTTAGCTGTTTAGTTTACATCTACTCTAAATGATCAGTGAGAGCAAAGGCAGCCCACTTCCTCGACACTATCCTGGTCTTCAAGCAGACCATGGAATAGCACTGGAGCTGACCAAAGTGGGTTTCTTGATAATTAATTGTCTTAGGAAATCCCATTCATCAATGCCCTGCTAAAACACTACAAAGGACTCTCTGAGGGGCACGGCAAAGGAAAACATCTGCCAAGGAAGAATGGGAAGAGCTCTTACCACTCATCTTGTCCAGTAGTTACAATGTATCAGCATTACGTGAGTACCACAAAAAATAGTGATAGAACACTGCCCTGGGCCACCTGAGTCAAAATCAGGGGCAGGGAGTTCTGGCCATAGGTAGCTGAAAAGTTCTATGAGTCATTTGAAGTAGCCCAGTCTTCTGATTTATATCTGGGAATTAGTCTAGTCAAATCTATGCCCAAGGGAAGATTTTCTCAAGGCCTACATGATTAATGAAGGGCAAAAATTGGAGCAGAAATGTAGGCCTCCCTGATTTCACCACCTTTATGAATTTCCCATGGATGTAATGAGACTTGATGGACTTTCCCTGAAGGTCTTATTCCAAAAACTCCTTTAGCAACCTTGCCTTCCCCTTCCCTCCCTGGAAAGCCCAGAACAGACAATACAATTTCAATGAAATATATTTCAATGATATTTCAATAAAATATCAACTCTTCCCATGAGGTTCTTTTTTCTCTTGATAATTTGCTTTTAATCAGCTTTTCTTGATTCATGAGGTCTTAGAGGCCACCAAGCTTCTTTGCTAGCCTTAGGAAGGGGCCCCAGATACTACCCCCCACAATTGTGTCCATGATAACACCACCCACAGCATTTTCAAGTAGTGGCTATTTCAGGTGTTCTGCATTGCTTGGTGATGGTAATTAGGGGGAACACAGAGATGTCCCCCCACAGCAGGCACTAGACGCCCTTGTTTGCCAGGAGCCAAGGGTAAGAGTCTGTGCTAGAGAAACTAAAGCCATGAGCACAATCACCTTCTCCCTGGTGGTAACATAGGTAGGTGTTTATGTAGGTAACAGAAAGTGGCAAGTTATTCCTGCCTAGTATAGGACAAGCCTGGAAATCAGCACATGACTCCAATATTACTCGGTGATTGTTGTGGCATACTTCTGATGCCCTAAGGTGTCCTGCAATAAAGGGAAGCCACCTCCCCCAAATCATCCCCCAGCCAAATAAGTAGAGAAGGCAGCTACCTGGCCAGTATCTATAACCATAGGCCCAGGTAAAGGACACTATTCCTGCAGTTTGGCATGATAGCCTACCATTAGACAGTGTTTGGAATGAGACATCAGAACAGGGACTAATATTTTTGTCTCTTGTCTGGTGAAGAGAGCAGCACACTTGTACAAACTGAAGCTAATTTCATAAGTGTTATCCAGCCCTTAGCAGTGCACAGGGACTTAAGGGTCAGGTCTCAGGGTATAGAAGGTGTGATAGAGACTTTACCAACACAACTTCTGACTGGGATGAAGATGACATGGATGAAGAATTAAAGTTTTCTCTTTCAGCTTCATGTCTTGCTTCTGCTTCTCCTGCTAGGTGCCCACACCCAACCCCCACCCTCCTTCGTTTCTTAATTTTCCTTCAAGGGAAAACTCAACAGTGGGTCACAGGCAAGCTGCTGTGGAACAAACCACGAGAATGCAGTTTAGTGACTGGCGGGGAGGGGTCCCTCTTGAACCCAGAAGTTTATTAGCATTAAGCAAAAGAAGTATATGTTATTACAATCATGCAGTGCATTGAAATATCCAGATGTTAGTGAGAGGCAAGAGTGGAGAAATCACAACCCAGGCAATTCTATGTCTCAGGCATGTGGCCATGATCCTCTTCCTACACTGGTAGAGAACGAACTCTTACACCCAGGGTGGAATGTCCTGCAGTTCCTAATTTCTTCCCTTGTTCCCTCAGCCATTTTATTTAACATGACCTAAATATACATTCCTGTTTTATTACCCCCCCACCCTACTCCCATATACAGCACATAATATAAGCACCAATAGTAACAATTTTAATAACAAGTGAATCTCTGCCTCTCAATAGACCCAACTCTCACAAATATACATGCCATGTGGATTTTATTTGGAGTGACTATAGGATGGAAAAGTAGGGGTCAGTTCAACAACCCATCACCCTGGTACACTGTTCCCAAGAGTACCATCCACATGTATGGATGGAACAAGGTGGGGAAGGGGAACAGTGGTAGGAGGAGAGATTCCCCTAAGGCAGCAAGAGGGGTTAAGGAGTTATCCAAACACCCTTATGGGCAAATGTCATAATCAACTGAGCTCCTGGAAAGGCCTACATAAGGGTTTCCTCAAAGAGACAGTCAATTCCTAATAGTTCAAGTTTCATTGCCATCTGTCTCCCCTAGCTTCTTGGGGTAAGAGGCATAGCTGAAATTCTGTACCTTTCCAGTGAGGGGAGAATATCCCCAAAATGCTCCTTTGAAGAAACTCAACATGACAAATAGCACAACATGGGTAATCTGGTTTCAAAACAAAAACACAGAACATAAAGAAGAAAATAAGAAGAAACAAAAAGAGAAATGAATAATCTCAAAAGGTCTTCACACAGAGAAGGGAAGGTACAAAAGAAAAAACATAAAGCCAAAAAATAACATGCTATCTACCAGTTTTCACACACTGGAGTTACCTGGCATCTGCCTTTGGTACCTGGGAAACTTCTGCTGTCCCTATCATGGGAGGAAAGAACAGACAGTGGGATACAGCAAGAGAAGGGAGAGGGAAAATAGGGAGGGACCTAGGCAGTTAAGATGTCAGCCCCATGCACTAGCAGCAATGATTTTTGTTTCATCTTTGTTTTGTTTAAAACTGTAAGCAGCACCAGTTAAAAATAAATCAGAAAAGAAGGATTGATAAGCATTATTATCCATGAATATAAAATGCAAACAATACAAAAATAGATTATTGACATATATATAAAACAATAAGAATGCAACATACCCATGGGTAAACTTGAAGTCTCCCTGCTAACCCCCCTGCCACCCTTTAGCAACTGAACCTGGGGTCTAAGGGCAGGTGGGGCAGTGGCATTGGCACAAGTGGGAAAGTTACTACCAACAGGATGAGGGGCACTCACCCAGCCTCCTGGGTGTCAGAAGCAATTTCCCTCCTTGGTATAGCACTGAGGAAGGAGCGAGATTGGTGTTTATCAAAGTCTTTATCTTGGGAGGGTTGTGGCCTGGTACCCACACTGAGACCAGATAGAAGGGCTGGCTCTAAGTGGGCCCCAAGGCATGGCCTCCTTGGATACTCTAAAGCACCAAGAATGCTAACTCATCACCAAGATGAGGGCAGCTAACTCCTCTCAAGTCACATCTTCCCCTGAAGTCACATCCAAAAGCATCAGCTCAGGTCCTTCCAATGAAGACATGGTGTTCAAATGGTCACAGCCTAGAAGGTGTGGACATGACAGTGACAACTTTCTTTAGTAGTCTGCAGTGTATCTGGTGTCAGCCAAGCCAGCACTGACCTGTTTGGAGAGATGCCTAAAGTTTGATTGGCTCTCCTAGTGTCATCCTGTGCTACCCTTACCATGTGTCCTCAGCCTTCCTTCTATAGCAGTGATTCTCAACCTCCCTAATACTGCATCCCTTTAATATAGTTCCTCATGTTGTGGTGACCCTCAACCATAAAATTAAAAATAATTTTATGGTTGGAGGTCACCACATGAGGAACTGTATTAAAGGGTCACAGCATTAGGAAGGTTAAGAACCATTGTTCTATAAGGTGAAGCTGGGGTGAAGCCATAAACTTACTCAGCTCTCAAGACTCAAAGAATCCTACTTCTGCAGTCATGTATCCTGACTGCTCCACTTCTGCTGCTGAGGATCCTGTTCTGAACTGACTAAGGTGGTAACAAGACTTGCAGGAAGCAATGCTGTCCAAGCCATGAATTCCCACTCAGTCCCAAGCCCTACTCTGTGGTGTGTGACCTTCCATAGTACAGATAGGTATGTCAGGGCTACGACAACTCGCCTTAGCGGCAGTACCTCATGCTGACCTCATGACTTTGAGGGTAGCCTTCAGCTTTTGTCCAAAAGCTAACCACTTTCTCTTCCTATTAACAGATAGGGTGGTGGCCCTCTCCAAGAGGTTCTGGAGGCTGGTGATGGATCTGCTGCCTGCTGTGGTGAACATAGTGCACATGCAGACAGGATCTCAAGCTGCCTGAGGGAAGACAGAAAAGGTGGGTTTTCCCCTGATGTAAAGGCATTTAGTGAATATTTACTTCCTGCCAAGCAGCCAGGCCAATTTCAACCCCACCATTCCAGAGCAGCTTTGGAAGAGGCCATATGGTTGGAATTTAGCTACTTCTATCCTGAAATGCTGTGCTCGAAGTGGAGGGCCTTCCTCACCCTCTTTCATTCTCTGGCTCCACACAGGATGCATTTCTCCATGATGTAGCTAAAGTCAGCCTGGATAGCTGATCTTAGTCCCTTAGGGAAGATACTGATGCCATGCAAACTCATGTGGTGATTCCAAGGGTGTAGCCAGATCTGCTCTTTGTAGGGAAAGGCACTGGGCCAACCCCAATCTAAGAAATGATTACAAAGACCAGTATGGATACTGGATACGTCCCCTGGCCAAGGAACAGTTTACCCACAAAGTCACCGTGACTCAGAGGGCCAACAGCATCTGTTCTGAAGGTAAATTGACATACATCAAAAATGGCAAGAGCACTATTGACTTCTTATCTCAAAAGGAATAGAGATGTGTGTAGGCTGGGGGAGCAAGAATTATGATTTGGGTCAATACATCCAGGCAAGAATGTGTATCATCTTCAATAAAGAAATTGAAAAGGAATCCTCTTGTGCAAGTGATTAATGAGAAGCTGAGCCTGGCAAGATTAGCCTGTTGTGATATCTTCCTGACAGCAAGCTATTCACCTGTATTTCCAACCTAGTTTAACATGAAAGCTACATGGATACAGAAGGGACGGTACCATTAATTCCAGGAAGGGATGCAACTGCCATGGAAATCAGAATCCTGCAGTTTGGCAGAGTGAGGGCAGGTCACAGTCTTTCCACTCAAGACCTGGTCCCTTGATGATGCTAAGGACTAAGCTAAGTGGAAGATGAAAACTCTTTAAAGAGACCAGAACAGCAGCTGAGATGCCTTTGGTATCCTTTCTTGGGACCTCAAGCCTAGAGGCTCATTACAGTGTCCAAATGATGAAGTGGGAGATTGGGTTGGAAGCAATTTTTTCCTTCTAAGAATCTGGGTTATTACAAGTTCCACAAAGTCTGAAATCCTTTCTTTTGCTGGCTGAG
This sequence comes from Galagoides demidoff, assembly GCA_963574575.1. NCBI lineage: Eukaryota > Metazoa > Chordata > Mammalia > Primates > Galagidae > Galagoides > Galagoides demidoff. Next base: position 17,320 of record CAUYQV010144183.1, read on the forward strand.
ATTTTTTTATCCTTTGCCTGCATCCTGCAAAAATCCCAACCCCTACAGCCAATCCTACTTTAGGTTGCTTTTCTCCCTTAAAAAACTGTGTTCCTTTTGATGAGATTATGATAACATTTTTAGGAAAAAAAAGAACAAAAATTCACAAACATCTACAGCTCAGGCAGTCACAGTCTTAAGAGAGGAAGAAGGAAAAAATAAATCCTATCATTCCAGAGCTCAAGACTCTGTGGCAGTGTTCATAACAGAACCTTTTGATTTTTGTTTTCAACAGGACAAATTTAATTATTCCACTAAGGGGATTAGTATTTTTGTCTTCAACCTAAGCTGTGGAAGATCAGGTTAAAAGGCACTGCATCTGATTATGATGTTAAGATCTACAGCAATAGCCAATGAAACGTGTACTACTTGATCCTAAGGATAGTTAGCTGGAATGAATAGCTTATAATCATCTAATATAATGGTGGCAACTATGCCAAGGCTGAAAGGAATGGGGTTATGAAGAATCTGTACCACAATTTCACACTGCTAACAGCAAACAAACCACCCGTCCCCCTGTGGGAGGCTGTCCAGACATGGCTGCTCATCAGTGGTCCATCATTTACTGGAAGGAAGGGGGAGGGGTGCTATATTGTTCAGCCTGTGCCAGAGATGCATGATTTTATTTATAAAATATATGTATATACATATGTGAGTATATATATATACACACACACATACACATATGTATATATACACATACACATATATGTATATATATAAAATCACTAACTCAGCAACAGGAGTAGGAACAAAATTACAGCATCCCAAACCCTGTGTGGGTCACAAGAAGAAACCCTAAAAGTAAAAACCAGAGTGCAGCAACAATAGCAGTAGCCACTGCCTTCCTGGACAGATGTACTTGAGTTGAATGTGGCCATAGATGGCAGAAGAATGAAGTTGGAAAACAAAGGTGAAAAATCATAGGAATTTTCCTGGGCCAAAAGCATTTTCAAGTTAAACAGCAACCCCCAACCCCCACCCCTCTGCCCAACCCCTGATATCCATTCACATGCTCAGGCCCCATGCCCCTACTCTGGAATTAATGATGACTACTTGGCTAGGTTCCCATTCATAGCTGTGGAGAACTAGCTGGTGGGGAGAGAGGCACCTTGCTTAGCCCTCTCCTTTGACAGTTCAAGGCTGGAAGGTCTGTAACAAATGGGCAGAGGCTGGGGCAGTACAGGCTGGACCCTGGGCAGCTGAGGAATGCCATGGGTGACACCAATAGGCTTGCCCTGTGGCAGACGGTTAGAGCTGAAGCCTCCAGAACTAGAAGAGCAACTGGGCTCCTCAATAGGCATGAGCATATCTCGATGCCTGGCTCTCATGCTCTGGGAGGCCTGTGGCTGAAGGTTATAGCATGGGCCTTTGGGCAGGAGTAGGTACGAAGGCCAAGCTAGCTGTGGCCCAGGTTCCCCAGATCCTCTTGACTCTGGCCCTGACAATGACAGTGACACTGACATGGCCATAGAAGGTACACAACAGGATGCTTGGCCATATGAAGACTGACTGGAAAGCCCATCCATGTGGCCAGGGCTTATCCAGGCAGGACCTGGCCCCAGTGGAACAGAACAGGGAGCATAGGAGGGCCAATCATAGGCCCCCGGGGGTTCAGTATAAAGGGATAATGGACTATCTCGGCCCCATTCTCCTTCCTCCTCTTCATCTTCATCTGAATTTTCTTGCTGGGCTTGAAGTTCATCAGACTCCAGGTAGCCCTGCACCAAGCAGGAATTAGAGAGCTCTAACTCCAGGGTCTCTGCAGTGTCAAGGGAGCGGCTCCTTCTATTGAGGGCCATGGCAGCAGGTGGAGGCCTAGGGTGCATACCAGGAAGTCCCAAGTATCGAGGGAGGCTGCTCACACCCCAAGGAAGGTCTTGGTAGAATCGGCTGCGATCGTTGCTGAAGGTGTGTTTGTGGAAGTAGCCCAGCTCAAAGGCTTCCAAGGAAATTGAAAGGTCTTCATCATTGTGGAACTCAGGGCTCTCTTCACACTTGCCTTCCCCATCCCTTTCCACATCAGCAATGTCAAAAGTCACCATGGGGGGCAGCTCAGGGAGATTTTGAGTGAAGGATGAATCAGAGTCAGAGCTGCAAGACATACTGGAGAAGATGTTCCCATTGCTGGTGAACTCCACCAAGGCCTGTGAGAAACTCACAGTGGCATTTCCTTCCTTCTCTTCCTCTGGCTCCTCAGGGGGTGAGTAAGTAGGGTAGGCCCTCCTGGGAGATCCTCCAAAATTTGCTTCTTGCACGTCTGGCTCAAACATAGCATCACTCTGGAAGAGCTGCATCAGGCAAGTACTTTGATCTTTCTTGGAGTAGGTTCCCTCGAAGCGTTTCTCCAGAGGACGGAAGTCCCTCCAGTCTGGCTCAGTGTTTGCAGTGGTGGGAACAGCTGAGGTGGTTCCTCGGTGGGAAATCTGAGAAGCCCCTGATGCCCCTGCCACTAGGCCCATCACTGATGGGCCCAAGGGCCTCATCTGATACTCCAACACAGGCTTTTCCTGCCAGGTCTGAGCTTCTTGGACTTGAGCCTCTAGAGCACGAGCTTCCCGGGCTTGGGCTTCTCGTTTCTGAGCCTCCCTGGAATGAGCTTCCCACGTGTGGGCCTCTCTGGTATAGGCCTCCCTGGCATGTGCCTCTCTAGTATAGGCCTCCCTGGTGTGGGCCTCCCAGGCATGAGCCTCTCGGGCTTCAAGCTGCTCCCGACAGAGCTCCCAATACAATAACTGTTTCTGGATAGTCACTAGTCGTTCTTCCTCTGTCTCCATTGCTCCAGGTGGCCGGGAGGAAGAGAGGGGCTCAAAGTTCAAGAAGGGGTCAAATATTCCAGAGCTGTGGCCATGGAGGTCATAAAGGCAGTCATCCCCAGGAGGGGAGTTCTCAAGACTATCATCTGGCTCATAGAACTCATATAGGGCATCTCCACTGTAGCTGTCTCTAGGTAGGCAATCCCTGAGAACAAGCCCCAGGGCCTCACCTGAATCATCCTCAAATCCAGGTGTAGTGGAGTCGTAGTAACCTTCATCACTATTGGGGGCAGACTCTTGCTGGTCACTTTGAGGAGTCAAAAGTTCCCCAGGGGATAGGCTAGGATAAGACCTAACTGGGTCAAGGAGCATGTTGCCATAGTGGCCTGGGGATGTGGTGGGATGGTAGCTCAGGTTCAGATTGTGCCTTGGGTATATTTCGGCACTTGCCCAAATATATTCTAAGTCATTGTCTTCTTCCTCCTCTTCCTCCTTAGCCTCATCCTCTTCCTCCCCTAATTCCACCTCCTCTTCTTCCTCTTCATCATCTGGCAAGGCCATCTCCTCCCCACCTCCTTGGTAGGTCACCAGGCAAGAACTTCTCTTGGTTCCATCTCGGTTGGCCCTCTGGCCACCAGAAGCCATGCTATCTGTCATACTGTCCATGTCCTGTTCTGCAATAATGTCACCACAACCTGTCAATGAGTCAAAGCTTTTCAGGGATGTGACATCACCAAACAGGAGGCTCAGCTGGTCCCCTACAGGGCAGTTGGGTTGATTTACCACTACCTTATCCCCTGTTTCTCGGATATTGGTCTCCTCTTGGGTACTGGCTTCAGGGGCAGGCTTGGGTTGCATGAGTGCTGAGGCAAAGGCCACTGTGGGATTTTCTGGATCTTTACAAGCTGTCTTCTTAGGATCTGGTGGAGAAGGCTCTGGTGCTGGAAAAACTTTTGGCCCAGGGACATTTTGAGGTTTGATATTTCCCTTTTGAGAGGCTTGGAAGGCCTCATCAGCATGGAGCACCTGAGGGGCTGAGCTCACATGTTCACGAGGCCTATCTCTGGCCTCCTCAGGCCCCATGGCCTCTGGATCACTTTGCTTAGCCCCAACAACCTTACTTTTCCGGTGACGCCGGATACTGCTAAAAAAGCCTTTTAGGCCTTTCTTTGGCTTGGGCAAAAAGGGAACCTTCTCAGCCCCAGCTTTCTCTGTGACTCCAGCCATAGACATCTTATATCTGAAACCTCTCTCCAAAACCCCATGGATACTTTGAGAGCTGGGAAATTGGCAGAGTAACTCAGGCAAAGTTAGGGAGAAGCTGGTTCCTTCACTGACAACATCTTCAGAGCCATGAGATACTTCACTCAGGGCTTCATGGGTCTTGCTCTTATTGAGAACTTTTTTAGTGCTGCCTTTCCCAGAACATTTGCTTCGTCCTCCACCAAAGAAACTAGGCAGAGTACAGATACCTTTCTTGCCACCAAAGAGTTTCATGGCAGTTTTCTTCAGCCTACCTGGGCCAGAGGAGAGTGGTTCTGACATTGGTCCTTCTGTCACCTCAGCTGCCTTGTTTTTGCTTTCTTTCTCTGCCCCTTGGTCATGGGTTTCCCCAAAGGCTGTAGCTCCTTTAACCTGAGTAGTTTCATCCTTTTGGGTCTCCATGGTGATGGGGACTACTCAGGTACAGATCAGCTGGAAATGCAGCCTTGGACTTCTAGGCTGAACATCATCAGTCAGGAAACATCACAATGGGGTCTGTATAAGATGAGAGAGACAAAGAGAGACAGATACTAGTGAGCAAGTATCCAGACTGGATTTGTTTTCACAGGTGTTTGTGGTCTTAGACTTGAATAGAACCAGAAAGAATGTAATAGAAAGAAAGAATGCTTAAAAAACTTTAACCCACTCCATATGCTTAGCCATTCAGGCCACCTGGGCAAGGGAACTCATAGATGTGTGAAAGGTCGATGACACTATTGGCTGCAAGAGGAATTATCAGTTATCAAAAGGAGTGGGAATAGAGAAAAGCAAGAAAGGCCAGAGGAAGGTTGGCTCTAACAACACAGAATGTTTGAAAATCATCTGACAAAATGGCCCACTAAGTCCTCACTGGGTTCTAGTGGATTCAGGCCTCAGTTCCACATTAGCCTGGGCTATCACTGACATATTTCCTGGAGTTGGGAAGAGAAGTAGACCTGAACATTCACCTCTTATTTACAAGCTTCCTAAATTTCCTACAATACCAGGCTCATATCTTCAGAACCCCAGAATAGGAACCTCATGGACCCACAGAGGGCCGCATTTCAGGACCTGCTAAGATGATGTAAGGGCCTCAGGAAAGGGAGGCTCTGGGACTTATCACCTGTCATCCAAGAGGACAATAAATAAATACATCTCCTTCATAAAGGTTATGATAGGGGTAGATCTAGGTCAGACTCTATTGACCTATGGGAAAGAGATTTTAATGTTGCCCTCAGTAACTGGAACCCCCATATTCCACTTTAGAACCAAGATGCATGGCTCAGCGCCTGTGGCTCAATCGGCTAAGGCACCAGCCACGTACACCTAAGGTGGAGAGTTCGAATCTCCAGCCCGGGCCTGCCAAACAACAATGATGGCTACAACCAAAAAATGGCCGGGCGTTGTGGTGGGCGACTGTGGTCCCAGCTACTTGGGAGGTGGAGGCAGGAGACTCGCTTGAGCCCAGGAGTTGGAGGTTGCTATGAGCTGTGATGCCATGGCACTCTACCCAGGGGGATAGCTTGAGGCTCCGTCTCAAAAATCAAAAAAAAAAAAACCAAGATGCATACTGTTTCCCCTTTACTCTCTTCAGCTGGTTATTTTGGGCCCCATTTAGCTCCCTGTCTAAGAAGGGAACTCCTTGAAGGCACTACTCAGGGGTGTCCATCCTGAAGCTTGTGGGCTATTGTATGCTGATTTTGTGAGGATTGTTTTTTTGCTTATTTGTGGTGTCATGAAATCATGAAAAGTATGCAATACATTTTTATGCTAATCAGCTTTTGTTAGTACTTGTGTATTTAATATGTGGCCCAAGACAATTCTTCTTCCAATGTATGACAAAAAAAAAAAAAGGTTGGACACCACTGCAATGATTCTTGTTCCTGTCCTGGGGGATAAGCTCTTAATAGTTATTTAAATAAATAAACCTGGTACAAGCCACATCATTCTGGTCTATACTCCCAATCCTCCAAACACTCAAATGCCAACAGAAATGGAATAAGAAGGGCTAACCACTAACTACCCCTACACATTTCCCCCACCCCAAATCTGGTATATTCCAGTGAATGTAGCTGGATCAGTGATCAGCCTGCTCAAACCTAATGGTCCCTCCTTGGAAAGTGTGTCCCCTTTCTGTAACAGTAGAAACCAGCAGACAAGGGATCTAGAGATGAGAGACAGAAGAGGGAGAGAAATAAGGAGAAGAAGGGAAAGAGGGTGGGGGAGGGATGAGGAAAGCACTACTGTATCCTGCACTGGTCAGAGAGCAGCTAGCCAATAAATCACCACCTGTGATTATTGCCACAGTAGTAAGACTCACACATTCACCTGAAGTAGAAGACTATGCACCAGCACTGAGGGTAAAGGGAGGCTGATAGCTACATTCTAGCCTCTGACCTCATTAGAGGAGCCCCTCCTGGAGACCCCAATCCTATCTTGCAAACACTTATTTTGTACCTGGTACCTTGCTTGGCTTGATACTTGAATCATCAGGGCAATCCAAGCTTCCATCAAAAGCAGTCTACAGAACTGAATATTAAAATTAGAGCAAGATAATGGCTGATTATCCAAAAAAGTAAAAATGATCCCTTCTCTGCAGAGAATTGCATTGCAATTTTCTCAGGTTAGGTATTTTTCTGTGTGATATATTTTGACATCACACTATTCCAACTCAGTCCCGTGACTGAGAGTCCCATAATAGATAGTATCCCCTCCCACTCACACTCACACACACACACAATCACCTAGAGTTCTCTGCCCCAGGGTCTGGTCTGATGAGAATAGGTGCCTTATCATCTATCTGAATCCCCCACATTCCACAGCAGATGTTTTCAACTAAGCCTTAAAATTACAACCAGGGTTGTCATGATGGTATTGGGGATAGGGAAGTTGCGATGGCAGTAGTGGACTTGTTTGTGAAATTTCATTAACTTACGGAATTCAGCACTGAAGGGCAGACCAAGAAGAAGTGACCCACAGCCATTGCTTTTAGGGAGCTCCTAAACTAATAGAGAAAGTATTATATGTAAAAGTATAAAGACCTCTGTTATTTCTTAAATTGAGTGATGGAGTATCACACTTTATACCTTGTTAACATATCCCCAGGTAAATGAAGGGCAAAAAGAACACTGTCTGGCCTCTGAAAGCTGCCTTGAGGAGGACGCATTCAGTCTGGGCACTGTCAAGACACATGTAGTGGAAATGGTAGTAAATTAGAAAAAGAGGTGTATGAGACTGGTAAGTATGTATGGCTGAGCCTCAAGAAAGACCCAAGGGCAAAGTGATAGACTTTGTGAGCCTAGACATCCTTGTGAATCAAAGCCTGACTTGTCCAGCTGGGTTTGGAAGTGGAGCTCCTAGGAACGGAGGGATTAGGTAAACTGAACTACAAAGATGACTACTTTGCAGAACTTTGATGCACCATCATAGGAGTCCCTTTGGGCCTCCTCTTTCCCTAGCTCCTGTACTCCTTAGGGATAGAGGCCAGCCCATCCAACCACTCTCTATATTGCCCCCTTCCTTGCCACAGGCAGATGCAGTGTGTAGAGTGTATGTTTGGGGTCCAAGTCTTGCTGGTCTTTCATCTGCTAAGGGAACCTGAGCAGGCCAAGGTAGCCCACTGAGGCTCAGGTACTTGTGAGATGTTTTGAGATCAAAACAGCTCCTCTACCTATCCCCCTACCTCACCAGTCCAACTGCAGTGGTGTGAGAATTAGATACAACAAAAGGCACCAAGAATTACTTTGTAAACCATAAGTACAGTTCATATGAGAAAGATTGGCATTACTATTATTAGCTCCTTCCAGTTTCTTAGGAAGTAGCAGACGATGTGCAAAAAGGTGCTCATTTGGGAAAGCTTTTCATTATAGGGAGCTGAGGGACTAGCTGCCTTCACCTATGCTGAAGGCTGAGGAGGGAGCAGGAGTAAAGGGATTTTAAAGGCATGTATGGATCTATACAAAGTCCTCTGCTAAGAGAAGCTTAAAATTGCTCTCTGTGTGTATGTGTGTGTTGAGAGTGATAAGAAAGGCAGGGTTATAACTGTTAGGGGCCTAAACCCTTCTTCTTCCTCCTCCCTTAGAACAAAAAGCCTACCTGGTCTGTCCCAAGAGTTACCCTGGAAAGACCCTTGCCCACCAAAAACTTCCAGCAAGCTGTGGAATCTTCCTCCCACTATGCACAGTACAAAAACAAGACCCCAACCACCCTCAGATCAGGTGCCATCTTTACCCAAGTGGGTCTGTGTCCCTTTTCATTAAACTTGGCCTAACCTCTCCTGGTCTCATCTCTGGGTACACTGCCAAACCCCTTTCAATACCCACAGGACAGAGTTTCTCTCCCCCTAGTTCAGGCCCTCCTCCCAAGCAAGCCCAGGGTCATCTTTTTTGGCAAGGACCAGCTTTGAAACTAGGCCATCTCTTACCTCCCCATCTTGTCCTGCTCAAAGCTATGTTCCCTCACAACCATCATAGTATCTCTACCTCTGTACTCCAGGACAATGGGAAAGAGGTTAGCATGGATCTCCCATAGCTGGCAGTCCCTTAGCCTACCCCCACCTAACTAACTCCAGCCTAATCCTCTTCTCCATACTGCTTGCTACCCCAGGTTCAAAAGCTATCATTCCTGGGTTATAATGCTTTTACTTAGGACCACAAGTGTTCTTCAGATGTAAGTGGGGCAGAAAGTAAAAGGGACAAAAAGGGACACACTTTTCAGCTCCCCTAGGCTGGGGCTGCCTTCTTTCAGGGTTGCTGCTAAGAAAGTGGCACTGCCAAGTGAAGGGCCCCTAACCTTCAGGTTTTTCAACCAGTATGGCTAAGTTTCAGGTGGACTAGGGGTTAAGGTAGCCTTCCTAAGCTAGTCTGTGTCCCAGCCAGAGCTATTTGCTAGAGCTGGTGCTATGCTGGTAGGGGGTATGTTGTAACACAAAGAACTGAGGCCATCTCAGTTCCCAGGGCCAGGTTTGGGCCATTCTGGGACCAGTGGAAGATTGGCTACAAGGTGAGAGCTTCTGCCTTTTACCCTCTACCCCCAAACCAGGCAGGAGACCAGCCACAAACCTACCCCTTCCAGGAGAGGAGAAGATAGCTGTAGCCTCAGACTTGCACATTCTGCTCTTGGACCAGTTTCCTGGGGCCAGCTCAGCCAACTTAGAGAAGGCTGAGTTTAGAGGCATAATGAGAAATGTGTGGATTTATGCAGTAGCTCCAGAGGCATGGCCTTGACCAGTCACAATTCCCTAGGCCTGTTCCAAGCAGTCTTCTAGGAGGCAAGCCTACTCTGGGCTCACTTATCCTTCTGTATGTTGTGGGGAGAAAATAGGTAAAGGAGGAATGGTGAGGATGGGGAATTTACCCCCGGAGAGCTAGCCAGTTTTGCACTGAAATCAGCTCTGTCCAGCTGAGGGAAATTCAACAATTAATTTTATAGGTTTATACCTCAGTTTCCTCAACTGTAAAATGAGCCTCTTAATAGTTTATTAAGGCTGTTGTAAGGAGTAAAACCAATACATATAAAGTACCAAATAAAATGAATGACACAGCAGAATCTCAACTATGGTTGGACAATTTCTGGCAGGAAAACCAGCACTCAGAGTTGAATAGTGTGCTTTCCAGGGCTCTATGGGTAAGTCACCAAATCGCAGTTAGCCTCCATTTTCCCAAAATGTTAAATGAAGATGGCTGTGTGACCATCTCACAGGAAGCTTTACTTGCTCACTTAGCTAACTTTTGAAATTCAGGGACCCAAAAAAGTCAGTTACTGGCTAACAGCTCTTGACTATCTGGGATTTACAACTACCTAGCTTCTTTAGCCCTGGCCGGAAAGATAAAAAATTCTAACTCATTTAAAAGCACTAATGTCAAAGAAAATGCAAATTGACAGATATCCTTCACCTATTCAAGGAATTTATCAAAGGACTCTCCACTCCCTCAACTTCAATTTTCCCTATCCGACAACACATTAATCAAGTCTGGTGGGGGATGGTAAATTCTTGTCACAGAGAAGGAAACTGTGCTTGGGAAGAGACTTATCCAAAGTCTCAGAGTGAAATGGTAACAGAGCTACTCTAGCTCCCAGTCCTCTTGAGTCCCAATTTCATGTTATTCTGATGTACTGTGTGGGCTACCCATCAAAGGAAGACTGAGTACAAGGATTTTGAAGGTTTCCCTCACACCTGCAAGACTCATCAACTCCCCCTTCAATCCCAACACGATCCTAGCCCAGCTGGACCTTCTCTGCACCATTTCCAGTCCTCAGTGGCTGCCACTATTTGGGCCCTACCCAGCACATTCCAGAAAACCTGCTGACTTTAGAATCCAGGGGTGGACAACACAGCCTGTGGCTGCTCTCATCAGAAACACTCCCACCACCATTTTTCCCAAAGTACAGAACACGTCCCTCTATTCTTCTTTCCCTCAGGAGGTAAGTTTGAGGGGTCCAAAAAAGGCTTAAATAGAAACTCACCAATGTGGACAAAGATGCAGAATTTAGGCTATTTAAAAAGGATGATCTCTGGGACAATCTGCAATTGAATGATCTATTTTAAAGCCCACAGCAAATGCATGCTCTAAAAACTGTTTGCTCAGGGACTGGAATAAGGGCTGCTGGCTTGAATCCCTTTGATGGAACTGTAGAGGTAGCTGTCAGAGCCACCCTCCCCTAACTTGTAGCCTTCCGGCTGAAGGGTACCTCCTCTCCAAAGGGCATTTTACCAATTCCAGGTGTATGCAGCACAGACCCGAAACTAGGACTTCTCTCCCTTTCCTCTCACCTCCCACTAGCTTTTCAACTGACTTGTTTGCCAATTTAGCTTTGTGTAATTTATTCTGGCAAACCTCAGTCTGACCATTTGTCTCTTTCAAATGAGCCCTCCTTCATCTTACAGTAAGGTGACCAGAAGTCCCGGTTTTGGCAGGACAGTCCTGGTTTTTAATAATTTGTCCCACGTCACACAACATTTTAAAAAAGTCCCGATTTTTGGAAAGAATGCACGACAAGCTAGGGAAGAGTGGGACAATGGGAAGGGAATATATGGTTTTCGGCTGCTGAAAAAGTTAATGTAACTCCATTTGGGAATGAAGAGGTTAATGTAACTTCATTTGGAAATGAAAAGGCTAATGGGCTGGGCGCCTGTGGCTCTTGAAAAGGCTAATGGGCTCAGCGCCTGTGGCTCAAGTGGCTAAGGCGCCAGCCACATACACCTAAGGTAGCGGGTTCGAATCCAGCCCGGGGCCCCCCAAACAACAATAATGGCTGCAACCAAAAAATAGCCAGGCGCTGTGGCAGATGCCTGTAGTACCAGCACTTGGGAGGCAGAGGCAGGAGACTCACTTGAGCCCAGGAGTTGGAGGTTGCTGTGAGCAGTGAAGCCATGGCACTCTACCCAGGGGGACAGCTTGAGGCTCTGTCTCAAAAAAAAAAAAAAAAGAAAAAGCTAATGTAAACTCCCTACTCCCCCTCCTGGGCAAGGTCACCCAGGTGGACTGGCACCCTACTCATTTGAGCCACAGGTGCCTCCCTATATATATTTTTTTTAATGTATTATATTTGTAAATTGTACTTATGTTGAAATTAAATATATATTACAATACTATTTTTGTGTTCTATGAAAATTTTAGTTGCTCCACATAGACCAAATTTTCAATTAAGAACCCCCCCCCATCCA
>CAUYQV010144184.1:0-48115 GCA_963574575.1 Galagoides demidoff
TAGTTTAATAGCTAAGAAACCTAAAGTTGTAGAAGGAAACAGAACTAGCAAATGGTAGGGCAGGAAGGTTCAAACAAACATATAACTACAGAGGAGCAGAGAGAATATTTGGCTTCTTCTGAACATATTTTTCAAAAGATGTACCTCTTTTTGTTTTGGGGTTTTTTTTGCAGTTTATTTGGCCAGGGGCAGGTGTAAACCTGCTACCTCCGGTATATGGGGCTGGCACCCTACTCCTTTTGAGCCACAGGCACTGCCACAAAAAATTTTAACATTAAATACAAATACAGTTGAACCTTGTTATATTCATATCCTTTATATATTTATTTTTATTTTTTTTGAGACAGAGTCTCACTTTGTCACCCTTGATAAAGTGCCCTGGCATCATAGCTCGCAGCAACCTCAAACTCTTGGGTTCAAGCAATTAATTCTTTTGCCTCAGCCTCCCAAGTAGCTGGGACTACAGGTGCCCACCACAACGCCCAGCTGCTTTTAGAGACGGGAGTATTGCTCTTGCTCAGACTGGTCTCGAACCTGTAAGCTCAGGCAATCCACCCACCTCTGACTCCCAAAGTGCTAGGATTATAGACGTGAGCCGCCATGCCCAATATTCATATCCTTTAATTATGAATCTGCCTACTTGTTAAAATTCATTTGTAACCCCCAAGATCAAATACTTGCAATACTTCATGGCTATCTGTGAACATGTACAGAGTAGCACAAACATGAGCTGCCTGATGTGCATGTTCCTAGCTGAGGTTGAACCAAGTGACGTTCTGCCTTCTTGTTACAGCTCTCATACTGTTACAAGGGTCCTTTTCACTTTTCACTAGGTAGTGCCATAATTTCCAAATTTTTTGCTTTTGGTCAATAATTTCGCCTGTTTAAAACAGCCCCCAAATGGAAGTGTTGTCTAGTGTCCTAAGCTGAGGAAGACTGTTGTACCTCACAAGAAAATATGTGTTAGATATAAGCTTTGCTCAGGCATCAGTTGTGGTGCTATTGGCTGTGAGTTCAATGGTTACAAATTAATAATATATACTTTACTTACTAAGGTACTTCATTCATTCATTTATTTATGAGAGTCTTACTCTGTTGCCCTGGGTAGAATGCCATGGCGCTAAGCCTCCTGAGTAGCTGGGACTACAGGTGCCTGCCATAATGCCTGGCTAGTTTTCTATTTTTAGTAGATATGGGCTCTCATTCTTGCTCAGGTTGGTTTGGAACTCCTGAGCTCAAGTAATCCACCCGCCTCTACCTCCCAGAGTGTTAGGATTATTGGCATGAGCAACCATGCCCAGCCCACTAAAGTAACTTTAAACAGAAATACATATAAAACAAAGTTATGTATTGATAACTGATAATTATGTATCATTTATGAAAATGTGACTGGAGAATTGTAGAAACCTAACCCTGTATGTCTCCCAGGAACAACAGTTTGTTAGTCACTAATTCAGTTTTCATAGTGACTTTATAGAACATACTTCTGCGTATATATCCAAAGAAACTGAAATCAATGTCAAAGGGATATCTTCACTCCCATGTTCACTGCAGCATTTTTCACAATAGCCAAGATATGGAATCAACGTCACTGCCCACTGATAGATGAATAAAGGAGATGTGGTATATATATATACATACAATCAAATATTATTCAGTCATAAAAAGAAATCCTGCCACTTATAACAATATGGAGAGCATTATGATAAATGAAATTAATCAGATAAATACAAATACTATATGACTCATATGTTAAATCTAAAAAAGTTGAACTCATAGAAACAGAATGGAGGTTGCCAGTGAATAGGGAGAAATGTTAGTCAAAGTGTATAAACTTGGACTTATGCATAAGTTCTGGGGATCTAATATACAGCACAGTGACTGCAGTCAATAAAGATGCTAATGGTTAGGCACAGTGGCTTACACTTGTATGCCTAGCACTCTGGGAGGCCAGGAGTTGGAGACCATCCTTAATAAAAGCAAGACTGGTATCTATAAAAAGTAGAAAAAAATCATCTGGACATCGTGGCATATGCCTGTAGTCCCAGCAACTTGGGAGGCTGAGGCAGAAGAATCACTTGAGCCTGGAAATTTGAGGTTGTAGTGAACTGTGATGAGGTCAGTACACTCCAGCCTCGGTGACAGAGACTCTGTGTGAAATTAAATGGAAATGAAATGAAAAAATAAAATAAAACAAAAATAAAGTAAAAAATGGTAACTATGTGAGGTGATGGATGTGTTAACTAACTTGATTTGGTATCCATTCCACAAAAAAATATGTAGATCAAATCATCATGTTGTATACCTTAAAAATATATAATTTTGGCCAGGTGCAGCAGCTTATACTTAGGATCCTAGTACTTTGGTAGGCCAAGGTAGAAGGGTAACTTGAGGCCAGCAGTTCAAGACCAGCCTGGGCAACATAATGAGATCCTATTTCTATAAAAAAAAATGAAAACAAAAATTAGCTGGGCATGGTGGCACACACCCGAAGTCTCAGCACCTTAGGAGGCTATGCCAGGAGGATCACTTGAAGCCTAGGAGTTCCAGACTACAATGAGCTATGATCACACTGCTGTGCTCTAGCCTGGGCAACAGAGTAAGACCCTATCTCTAAAGTGTATATGTTTGTCTGTGTGTGTGTGTGTGTGTGTGTAAATGTATCTATATATATACACACACACAATTTTGTCACTTATACCTTAATAAAGCTAGAAAAAGATAAAAATAAATAAAACTAACAAAAGCAATAAGCCTTTCTCTAGGCTGATGGGAGAGGAAAACAAAGAGTAAAAAAGTGAGTGAGAGAGGGGATTCAAATTACTAACAGTGGGAATGAAAGAATATCATTTCTGATCCCACAGACAATAAGTACATATAATAAACAACTCTATGCCCATAAATTGGATACCTTATAGATGAAATGAAACAATTCCCTGAAACATAGAAACTACTACAATTTACTCAAGAAGGAAAAGCCTAAAGAGTTCTATATATAATAAATTAATTAATTTGGAAGCTAAAAAAAACCTTCCAAAACAGAATCTCCAGGCTTAGATAGTTTCACTAGTGAATTCTACCACACATCTAAGGATGTGTGAATGGATGCTACATCTTTACAATTTCTTTAAGAGGTAGAAGAGGAGGAAGTATACTTTCCAACTCATTTTATGAGGTTAGCATTATCCTAACATCAAAACCAACGATTATTACAAAAAATGAAAAACTACAAACATCCCTCATGAACAAAGATGCAAAACTACACAATAAAATACTAGCAAATCACATCCAGCAATATACTAAATAGATAATACATCATGATCAAAGAGGTTCATCTCATAAATATGAGGCTGGTTCAATATTTGGATATCAATAAAAGTCATCAGATTAAATGAACTTTAGGTAAAAACATGATCATGTTGATTGATAAATGCAAAAAAGCATTCAGTGAAAGTTTACAATATACATGACAGAAACTCAGAAAACTATGAATAGAAGGAAATTCTCTAAACTTAATAAAACTTAGGTATGAAAAGCCCACAACTGACATCATTCTTAATTCTGAATATGTTGCATCCTAAGATGAGGAACAAGGCAAGGAAGTCCTCCCTCACTGTTCTACATAACATCCTAGTAGAAGTCCTAGCTAGTATAATAATGTACGAAAAAGAAATAAAAAGTTACACAGATTAGAAAATAAGAAATTGAACTATCTCTACGGACAACATGATTATCTAGAAAGGTAGATGGGAACTGTCTATACTATCTTGACAATTCTCCTGTGAACTATTCCAAAATAAAAAATTGATTTAAAAAACAAAGTGAGGGCTCAGCGCCTGTGGCTCAATCGGCTAAGGCGCCAGCCACGTACACCTAAGGTGGTGGGTTTGAATCCCCAGCCTGGGCCCGCCAAACAACAATGATGGCTGCAACCAAAAAATGGCCGGGCGTTGTGGCGGGCGCCTGTGGTCCTAGCTGCTTGGGAGGCGGAGGCAGGAGACTCGCTTGAGTCCAGGAGTTGGAGGTTGTTGTGAGCTGTGATGCAATGGCACTCTACCCAGGGGGATAGCTTGAGGCTCCGTCTCAAAAAAAAAAAAAAAAAGAATAAAAGGGAATAATGCACGTGTAGCTCTCCAAGAGTGCCTGGCACATACTAAGTGCTCAGTAGAGATTAGCTATTGGAATGATCACACTGTATTTCTCTCTCTCTTTTTTTTTCCACACTGTATTTTTCAAAGACCAAGACATTCACACTGCATTGTTTTTTGTTTTTTGTTTTTTGTTTTTTGTGGAAACTACAGTGGTGGAGCATCCCATGGTGTTTCTTCTTTTTTTTTTTTTTTTTTGAGACGGAGCCTCAAGCTATCCCCCTGGGTAGAGTGCCATGGCATCACAGCTCACAGCAACCTCCAACTCCTAGGCTCACGTGAATCTCCTGCCTCCACCTCCCAAGTAGCTGGGACCACAGGTGCCTGCCACAACGCCTGGCCATTTTTTTTTTGTTGTTGCAGCCATCATTGTTGTTTGGCGGCCCAGGCTGGGGATTCGAACCAGCCACCTTAGGTGTACGTGGCTGGCGCCTTAGCTGATTGAGCCACAGGCGCCGAGCCCACACTGCATTGTTTCCAAGAAGCCTCCCCTAATCCTCCCAATTGAGATAAATCACCACTCCGGCATGAGCAGAGGTTTATATCTCCATGAAAGCACCTCACACAAGCTGGTTTACAGCAGGATGGGTGTGTTCCCCAGAGTGTGGGCTGCTCCTGGGGAGGGTCCTGGCCTATCTGTCCCCTTCTTTTCCCTTCTGCATCCCAGCAGCTGTGCCCTGGTCCCCACCCTGGGCCCAGGGTCTGCTCACAGCCTGATTCCCCACCAGCCCACCTCCAAATCTTGTGCCTGACCCTTTGTAGAGGATTTTTTTTTTTTTTTTTTTTGAGACGGAGTCTTACTCTGTTGCCTGGGATAGAGAGCAGTGGTGTCATCTTACCTCACTGTGACCTCACATTCTTGGACAAAAGTGATTCTCCTGCCTCAGCCTCTGGAGTAGCGGGGACTACAGGATGCATTGCCATGCCCAGCTAGGTTTTCTATTTTTATTTTATTTATTTATTTGAGACAGAGTCTCACTATGTTGCTTTTGGTAGAGTGCCATGGCATCACAGCTCACTGCAACCTCAAACTCTTAGGCTTAAGTGATTCTCCTGCCTCAGCCTCCCAAGTAGCTGGGACTACAAGCACCCGCCACAATGTCCAGCTATTTTTTGTTGCAGTTGTCATTGTTGTTTAGCTAGCCCAGGCCAGGTTCAAACCCGCCAGCCCTGGTGTATGTGGCTGGTGCCGTTAACACTGTGTTACAGGCGCTAAGCCTAGTTTTTCTATTTTTAGTAGAGACAGGGGTCTTGCTCTTGCTCAAAGCTGGTCTTGAACTCCTGAGTTCAAGGGATCTTTCCGCCTCGGCCTCCCAGAGTGCTGGGCTCCCCATGCCCGTGCAGGGCCCACGTGATCACTGTCGACAGTAAACTCGTGCAGGTGTCCACACCCACCACTAGTATAGATGAACAACAGCAGCTCTTGTCCTTCTCAGCCCCATCAACTTGGTCTAGGAAAGGAGCCAGCCTTAGCTTGGCCAGCCCCTTAGCTTGGTCCAGGAAGGGGGTTTCCAAGGGAAAGCCTGAACTAGACCTGCAGAGTCCATTGCTCTCCATGACTATCCTTTGCACCCAGGCTTGTGCGTGAGTCAAGAAGGCTCTGCCTATTTACAGGCTGAGACACATTCATGATCCAGGATGGGCCAGACCCAACCCTCCAAAAGTACAAACTGTATGATCCCAGTTCTAGCAAGGTGAACTAATCTAGAGTGATAGAAGTATTTTCTTGGTTCGGTGCCTATGGCTCAAGTGGCTAAGGCACCAGCCACATACACCTAACGTGGTGGGTTCAAATCCAGGCCTGGCCCGCCAAATAACAATGATGGCTGCAACCAAAAAATAGCTGGGTGTTGTGGCAGGCACCTGTGGTCCCAGCTACTTGGGAGGCTAAGACAGGAGACTCGCTTGAGCCCAGGAGTTGGAGGTTGCTATGAGCTGGGATGCCACAGTACTCTACCCAGGGAGACAGCTTGAGGCTCTGTCTCAAAAAAAAAAAGAAGTATTTTTCTTCAATCAGTGGTTCCCTGGTGGAGGAGGGTCAGGGAGTAGGGATTATAAGGTAAGTATAAGAAAATCTTTGGGGGTGGAAGAGTCATTCATTGTATTGACTGTGGCAATAGGTTCATGGCTGTATACATATGTCAAAACTCAGTTTCCTACTGGTGCAGTCAAGATAAGCAGGATTACAGGAGGGCAGGGAGGCTGCCCAGCCTCCTTATAGCCCACCTGGGAGAAAGGCTGGCCCCTGACAGGCCACCCAGACCGAGTGATTCAGCCCATGTGCTGTTTAAACACTACCACGTAGGAACATTCTATGCCTAGTGTGTGAACAGCATGTAACGCTCAAGTAGGGGAACACTTCTCTCTGAAGCCCTGGGGATTTTCCTCAGAAGGCTGCCCTTTGTGGGGACAGTGGGGGTGGAGGATGTACAAAGCCCAGAAAGCGACATCTCAGCCTAATCTAGAAGAAAATGGTGCCCGGTATAGACGAAAAATGCTTCTGGGTGCCACACTGGCCAGTGTTCATCGTATCTTGCAAGGCAGCCCCTACCATCTGGATGTCCCTACTTGGGAGCTCGTTGCTAGGTTAGGGGAACATTACTGGGGGTTCAGCTGGTGGTAAGAAGCTGCCACAATCCTTGCCCACCCTGAGCTTATCTCAGGAAGCCCCCAGGATTCTCCTTCCCCACCAGCAAAGGACTATTGCTAGGGGGCCCCAGAGATGTCTGTGGCTGGTGACCTGAGCCCATCTCTTTGTCTACTTTTTCCACCTCTCCTGAGCTGCTTGGAGCTTGGCCAGGTGGCCCTGAAACTTTACAAAAGCCCTGGTCTCCTGGAGAAAGACTGGCACTCACTCATGTGCTCGATCATTTCTTCATTCATTCACTTATTAAGTATTTACAGAGTCATTGATTCAGGCATCAACCCACCCAACATTCATTGAGCACCTACTTAGTCCAAGCCCTGTTCCAGGCAGAAGACCCAGCAATGAAAAGTACTGATGGAAAACCCCAATCTCCTGGAGTTGACAAGCTGGCGGATTTTTCACTTTCATTTTTTCCTTTATGCAACAAACATTTGCTCAGCACCTACAAGTGCCTGCTAAGAGATAAATGCTTCCCTTTAGCACCATGGAAGCTCCAGTCCCTCCCACCTCCTATTATAAACTGGCTTTGGGGTGCAGCACATGGCAGGGAGACAGTGTCACAATAGGGGACCCACTTCAGTTCTCCTGGAATTCCCCTGTAAGCAGAGGGACAAGGACACAGCCACACTGCAAACACTTATCAAGTGTTGGCTCTGGGCCACATATTGCACCAAGCCTCTCATGCAGACCATCTCCTTACAGGATCAAGCCCATTCTGTACAGAAGGTTCTAGCAACATGCCCTGATATCAGATGAGTAAACTGAGACTGTGACTTCCTCATCGTTTTGTTTTCAAACCTGATGACTGCTCCCTGGAGCCAGGTGGGGCCCCCTTGTCTCTGTTCCTCTCTAGCAGGTGGGTAACAAAGAGCAGCTCCGGAGTTGAGGGGCGCCTGCAGTCACAGGCTGGGACTGGTGCTAGTGGCCGGCTTTGCTTTCCCGTTTCTCTCCCAGCCACCCTTTGTGTGTGGCGAGCAAGGCTGCCTTTCCATTTATCAAAGTGACATAAAGCGTCTCTTTCAAACAAATGTATTTTTAAAAGTGATTTGATTTAAATGCAAACACACAGTAAAGAAATGTCCAGGTGGTACATGGATAGGGCAACACTGTGTGTGTCCCAGGTACGTTGTCCACACCGCAGGTGAGAGAGAATTGAGGTGGCACTGGAAGGAAAGCACTGAGGGGCAGAAGCCACTGTGATGCCTGCCCCCTGCTCAGCCCCTTTCTCAGGCACAAGGCTGGATTCCAGGAGTGCCTGTTTCTCCACTCCTCTTCCTCTCCCTTCCTATCCACTGGTGTTTCTTGGAGGGGGCTGCCTGTGGGTTTTCCAGAATGGTAGGGATTTTCCAGAATTGGCCACCCTGCAAGTGACTAATGTCTCACCAATTTCATCTCCCCACACCAGAAACTAAACTTTCCCTCTGGAGACAGGTGGTGGGCTATTTTTCTCACTTTTGAGCCCCCAATGCCTACACCAAATCGATGCCTGGAATATAGTAAATAATAATGATAATAAAAATGTCTACCACTTAATATAGTGCTTACTGTGTGCCAGGCACTTCTCTAAGGGTTTTGCATATATTGACCTATTAGTGATGTTCCCTGGATGTGGACACACCGCAGGGCATTGGATTAAGACAAGAGTACAGAAAGTGGCACCAGACTGCCACATTCTAGCTCCAGCACATCTAAGCTGGGTGACCTTGGGCAAATGTTTTACACTCTCTGAGCCTGTCCAGTACAGCAGGACTAGTAGCCATTTTCAGGCTATAAGATAGAGGTGAGGCTTGAGGAGATGATCCAGCAACGTGGTTAGCACAGGGTTAGGGAGATGGAGCCCTTGGAAACTTAAGCAAGCATGTTAAGCCCTCATTGCCCCAGAATACAGAGTTTGCAAGATGCAGACACCTCTATGGTCATACTCAGAGCAATGGTGGCATGCCCAGATCTTCCCAAAGTGCATACATTTCTTCCATAAACACATCCTGGAACAAGCCTCAGGATAATCAGGGCCTGTCACCCACCTCCCCGCCAGGCAGAGTGATCACTCACATACCCAGGACAAACACACACAGAGAGCTGGCATCTCTCTACCCGGTCCACCAGCTCTGAGGAGCTTCTCTGGGACTCAGATCCTCCACTGCAGACTCCCTCCCCAGGACATTAACCTTTCTATTCCCTCAAATCCCGATAAATAGAGAAAAGAGGCTTCTGGGGCACAGCGTGGCTCATCCCTGCAGCTGGGAGGGGCCACTGGGGATTGGCTCAGGGGGTCACCCCATGGGAGGAGTCTTAGCACCCTAGGTCTGGCATTCAGCCCTGCCTCCCTGCCCTGCCCTGCCCTGAAGCAGGAACTAAGTTAGGAAAAGGGTGGAGAGAGGGGGGCCTCACCTCACTACCTTTCCCAACCTGTGGTTCTGTGCTCAGCACATGGCAGGTTGCCTGCCAGTCCAGATGAGACCAGACTGGAGAGGGGAAGTCCTCAGCCTTCCACACACGGATGCTGCATCCAGGACGAGTCACTTCATCTCCCTGAGATTTCTGACATAGGTTCAAATTCCAGCTCCTGCTCCTACCTGCTGGGTGACCTTGCATGGATTGCAACTTCTCTGTGCCTCGTGCGATCTGTGCCCAACTTCTATTAAGCCCCGTCTAGCTGCCAGACACTCCAAGGCACTTGTTCTTTTGTCTATAAAACTAGCATAATGACAATAACAACTTGCCCATAGACTGTTGTGAGAACTAAATGAGATACAGTGTATACGTCAACCTGACTGGGTTAGGGATGCCAGATAGCTGGGGACACATTATTTCTCAGTGTGTCTGGGAGGGTGGTTCTGGAAGAGATTCGCATTTGAATTAATAGGCTGAGTGGGCATGTCCAGTGTGGGAGGCAATATCCAACCCACTGAGGACTCAAATGGAACAAAAAGGTAAAGGGAGAATAAAATCAGAGGGGGCTCCTGGGACTGGAAATGTCCTAGACTTTGATCTGGGACAGGGTATCCCAACCTCAGCATCTGCTGACATTTGGGACTGAAATTTCTGAGTGGTGGGTGGGGCTGTCCTGTGCACTGTAGGATGTTCTACCACCTTCCCCAAGTCATGACAGCCACGTTGCTATTAAATAAATGTCCCTTGAGGGACAAAACTGCCCCTGATTGAGAGCCACTGAACTAGGTAGTGGTTACACACATGCACATGTAAAAATCAAATTCAAGCTGTTCACAAGATTAATATAGTCAAATATCACATCTACCCTATAAATATGCACAAATATTATGTATCCCTAACTAAACATTAAGAATTTTAGAAAAAGATTAATGCTATGTTATGTTATATTTCAATTTTTATAAAGGGGGTTTGGGCCACACCTAGTGGCTCAGGCCTATAATCCCAGCACTCTGGGAGGCTGAGGAGGGTGAACTCAGGAGTTCAAGACCAGCCTAGGCAAGAGCCCCATCTGCACTAAAAATGGAAAAACTAGCCGGGTGAGGCTGGAGGATAACGTGATCTCAGGAGTTTGAGGTTGCTGTGAGCTATGATGACACCATAGCACTCTACCCAGGATGACAGAATGAGACTCTGTCTCAAAATAAATAAATAAATAAGGGATTTGGGGCTTTTTCATGTTTCATTTTGAGACACTATCTTATTCTGTGTGTCCAGGCTGGAGTGTAGTGGCTCACTGCAGCCTGGAACTCCTGGGCTCAAGAGATGTTCTTGCCTCAGTCTCTAGAATAGCTGGGACTACAGGCACTGGCCACTGCATTTGGATGATTTTTTTTAAAGAGATAGCTTCTCACTATGTTGCCTAGGCTGGTCTTGAACTCCTGACTTTATGATCCCCCTCTTCAGCCTCCCAAGTAGCTGGGACAACAGGCAGAAGTCATCACACACAGTTAATTTCTTAAATTTTTTTTGTAGAGATGGAGTCTCACTCTGCTGCCCAGGCTGCTCTCAAATTCCTGTCCTCAAGAGGCTCCCTCCATCCCCCACCCCTTGGCTTCCCAAAGTGCTTGTGTTACAGGTCTGAGCCTCTGCACCCAGCCAATTATTTTAAAAAGTTTTAATAAAGGAATTCAGGGAAAAAATGTATTTAGGTTCAAAATGAGAAAACTACCAAATGCATGCTTGTGTGTTTGTTATAAGTGTTGCTGTAACATAAAGGCCAAAGATGAATGGGTGAAATTTGGGGAACATGGACTTAAATGGGCACAGGATTTCCTCTTGGGGTGACAGAACTATTTGGAACTAAATGGAGGTGATGGGGGCACAACATTTTGAATGTACTAAATGGCTGTGAGTTGTCTGCTTAAAATAGTTCATCTTACATTACGTGAATTTCACCTTCATAAAGAAAGTCGCTTTTGCCACTACCACCCTGAAAATCCATAACTATTTTTTTTTATCCAAAAGGGATCTATCTTCAGAATCATTTAATCCAGCCCCTGGATATCACAGATAACATTCTGAGACAGTAAGTAACACAATGCTGTCATACAGCTGACACGAGACCGCTCGGGTTTAACCCCCCACACCAATGACCTCCATCAACCTGCATATTCAGACATATTGAGTCAAGACAGGGGTTGCCTCTGAGATGAACAGGGTCACCCTCTTCCTCAGCCTTTGGAATGTGGCTCTGAGAGGGAACCAGTCTTAGGCAGATGGCGAAAGGTTCTTGGGTCACTTCCCTCTACCTTTGGCAAAACCAAAGTTCTTTTTTTAACCAACACCTAACTGCTGCCCTGAGCAGAATCCCCACCCAGGAGGCCTCTGTGCAGGGTGTCCTGGAAGGAGAACCCTAGAGTAAGAAGTCAGGAGGCCCAGCTCCCCTCCTGGCCCTAACACAAACCAACTGTGAAGCCCACACGCAACTCTGAGCCCCTGAGTGCTCTGGGCCGTGACTTCCTTATCCAGGAAATGGGCCTTGAAGCCTGTGCCTCCTCACTGGAAGGGCGCTGCAGGTGCTCCAGAGCCAGGTAACATACTCTGTTTATGCTCAGAGCCACTCCCTCCAAAATCCAACCTGAGGCTCTTATTAGCAAGTTCATGGCTTTGTGTGTATGTGTGTGTGTTGTTTGTAATTTGCCATGTCTACCCCCTTTAGGTTGCAAGAAGTGTCAATACGCAGTCTACTCAACTTGGCCATGACAGCAGAAAAGCAGCCACATACAATGTGAAAATGTATGTCTGTGGCTGTGTTACAATAAAACTTTATTAAAACAGGTGGGAGGGCCATGGATTTGCCCCTGGAGTCTTTAGTTTTCACCCCTTGTTATGAACCATCCCAGAGGACATCATGGTCCTAGAAGCTGCCCATATCATATAAGTCTGCTGCTCCTCCGGGATTCTGGTATTCAGATAGGAGAGCAATTCCTCCAGCGCCTCCCTACTCAAAGTGTGGCCCCTGGTCCAGCATCACTGGACTATGAGCATTTGTTAGAAATGCAAAGTCTCTTGGCTGGGCACCTGTGGCTCAATCGGCTAAGGTGCCAGCCACGTACACCTAAGGTGGCGGGTTCGAATCCCCAACCCATGCCCACCAAACAACGATGGCTAAAACCAAAAAATGGCCGGGCGTTGTGGCGGGTGCCTGTGGTCCCAGCTACTTGGGAGGCGGAGGCAGGAGACTCGCTTGAGCCCAGGAGTTGGAGGTTGCTCTGAGCTGTGATGCCACGGCACTTTACCCAGGGGGATAGCTTGAGGCTCCATCTCAAAAAAAAAAAAAAAAAAAAAGGAAATGCAAAGTCTCAGACCCATGAATAGCACTCCTCAGGTGACTCATATGCATATTTAAGTTTACAGGTGGAAAGAAGAAAGACATGGTTGGGTTTGTAGTTTTAGGCAGATCTTTCTGGCTGCCATTTGGGACGGGGAGACTTGCAGGAAAACTGAGAGACCGAGAGTGAAGCGACATGGGAGGGACGACAGGAGAACTTACAAAGGTAAAGTGGGGAGGACTCAGTGACAAGTAGGATGAGCAGAGTGACGAGAGGCCAGGGGTATTCAGGTTCCAGCTTACCCACTTCACTAATATCAGGAGAGCCACCAGCCTGTGTCCAAATGCCAGCAGCAGCACCACCAAGCACTCGGCCATGGCAGATCGGTGAGCTGGTCTGTGCCTCAGTTTCCCTATCTGTATGAGGCGATAATAACAGTACTTACTGGTGGCTGTAAGGACTGACTTAGGTCACCCATGTCATGTGTTTGGCACTGTGGCTGGCACAGCTTTCTCCATCTCTGCACTTTCTTTTCATTTTTTTTTTTTGTTTAAATGAGACAGAGTTTCCCTTTGTCACCCAGGCCAGAGTGCCATGGCCTCAGCCTCGCTCACTGAAACCTCAAACTCCTGGGCTCAAGTGATCTTCCTGCCTCAGCTTCCCAAGTAGCTGGGACTACAGGCACCTGCCACAACACTCACCTAGTTTTTCTATTTTTAGTGGACATGAGGTCTCACTCTTGCTCAGGCTGGTCCTGAACTCCTAAGCTCAAGCAGTCCTCCCACTTCGGCCTCCCAGAGTGCTGGGATTATAGGTCTGAGCCACCACTCCCGGCCTGCACCTTTGTACTTTCTGCCCGTTCTTTTGTCCACCTATTTACTACCTTTTCCCCTTTCTCTCTTTTTAAATTAAACCTTAATGCCAGGAGACCATTTTTTCCACCTTGGCAGTCCAGTTTTGGGGGCTGGGTAATTCCCCACTGTAGAGGGCTGTCCTGAGCACTGTAGGGGGCTCAGCAGCCTCCCTGGACTCTATCCACGCACTGGACGCCAACAGCCAGGAGCACATTCCTCCACTTGGGACAAACGGATTATCTCCAGACATTGCCAAATGTCCAGGGCACAGGGAGGAATTGCCTTGTTTGAGAACCACTGCTGTAAATGTTGACCTATTATTACCAGGCTGTGGGCTGGAGGGGCCGTCCGTTAACCTAAAGTCCAGGATCCAGAGAAAGACTAACCACTTTAACCAGACCCTGGCTCTGCCTTTACTAGCTGGAGTGAGGTACACCGTGGCAGGGCCTTAGGCAAATCTCTTGTCTTTGGCTTCCTCATGTATATAAAAGAGCTAATAATCCCTTCTCAAAGTTAGATGGGAGGATTAGCTAACCTAGAACTCTGGCTGTGCACAGTAGGACTAATGCGTTTTTTGTTATGATAAATTCTTTCTTCCTCCTCCTTCTTTTTGCAGCAAAACAGCAAGCTCGACCACAGTCATCCACTCTCAGCCCTTGAAGGGGAAAAGCTGGAGGCAAAACTCACCCACCCTCAACCCTGTAGCACCCAGACTGTGGAAAGAGTTGAGGTTAGCACTGGGAATGGTCTCTGGCTACGCACGGGGTGCAAAAGGCAATTATCAGGTCTGCCTCGGATGAAATCAACCCCAGCTCAGTGGAAAACTGCGCTGATATTCCTGGCTAGAATAGCAATCCAGCCCATGGCTTTGAAAGGGGAAATGTGTTTGGCAGGGTTGTTTGCCATGTAAAACTATCTGCTTGCATCTTGTCTTGTGAAAGCCTCTAAGGCCAAGAAATTATTTTTGATGTGGAGGGAAAAAATGGATTTAGCAGTTCCATCAGGCTTTGGGCTTCTGGCTGCTTTGTGCAACCTTGCAAATTTATTGTTTTCCAAATTGCACAAAGCCAAGGAGTTTCCAAGGAGATGCCTGGTTCAGTCCAGATTCTCCAGCTTGAGAAGGGGGAAGGCAGCTTGGAATCCTTCTTCTGGTCAAATGATGGAAGATTTTCAAATTCAGCTAAGCCTAGGAGTAAAGAGAGAAGCATCCCAAAGGGACCCAGCCAGTAATTCCAGTCATGAGGGCTCCAGAGCTGGGATTTTCAGCTTCAGCACTATTGACATTTTGGGCTGGACACTTCTTGGCTGTGTAGACTGTCCTGTGCATTGAAGGGTGTTCAGAAGCATCCCTGTTCTCTGCCCACTGTATGTTAGTAGCACCCCACCCCCCGCAATAATTGTGACAAACAAAGGTGTCTCCTAGACACTGCCAAATGACAAAGAGGAACAAGTTCTTCCTGTTTGAGAACTATAATACCACTCCAGAAGATAGATGTTGAGTGAGCCTTGTTCACAGCTGTTTCTGTCAAGTGGTGGCCCAGCTGTCTGCAGACAACACCAGGCCAGGGCAAGTGTCAGCTGTTGAGAGGTTGTCTGAGGTCAGGGCTCCTGAAAGTTCTGGAGTAGTTTGAAAGAGGGTAGAGGCTCTCTAATTGAGAGGCTGCTATGCACTTGTGAAAATTCATAGTAATCCATCATCTTGGGCCTCTAAGGGTCCCCTTCTTAACATTCATTACAATTTTTAATTTGTGTTTGCCTTTTTTTTTTTATTGAGACAGAGTCTCACTATATTACCCTCAGTAGAGTGCCATGGCGTCACAACTCACAGCAACCTCAAACTCTTGGCCTTAAACAATTCTTCTGCCTCAGCTCCCTGGTATCTGGGACTACAGGCGCCTACCACAACACCCGGCTATTTTTATCTTATAGTTGTCATTGTTGTTTGGCAGGCCTGGGCCGGGTTCAAACCCACCGGCCTGAGTATGTGGCCAGTGCCCTAGCTGCTGAGCTACAGGTGCCAAGCCTATTTTCTTATTTTTCAAGTCCATCTCCCCTACTAGGACATCAGCCCCCTGAGCGCAGGGACCTTGTCTGGTCCCACCTCTGGTCCCACTGTTTTATCCCCAGCACCTAAGTCTGAGTCCAGCACACAGGATGTGCTAAGCAGATGTCTGCCATGAGGAGAGAGGGAGGAGGGAATGGCACATTTGTTGGATGTGTACACCTGGGAGAGACCCTTGGAGGGCTGGTTAAAACTCAGATCCCTGAGCACCACTTCCAATTTGATTTAGTGGGCGCTGCAGGTGGAGACTCACAATGTGCATTTCTAACAAATCCCCAGGTAATGCTGATGACCCAAAGACCACAGTCGGAGAACTGCTGGCCTGGACTCTGAAACTTTGGTTCCAATCCTGGGCTGCGCATTAGAATCACCTGGGAAGATTTAAAGGCTGTTACTCTGACCCAAACCAGAATTTTTAGAGGTGGGACCAGGTATCCAGGAGATTCCAATGTGGAGCTGAGGTGGAGAACTGCTCACCTGTACCACTTCATTTGTTCCCCACAGCTGATGGAATTAGTTCTTCCTTCTAGATTAGGAAACTGTGATTCAGAAAGGTTAGTTACTTTCCCAAGACCCTGGAGCTATATCAAAATTCAACCCAGATACAAGGTTCTTTCATTCCCCTTAACAGGTAGGAAAGCAGCCCATGGCATGGTACCATTTTTACAGATAGTATCCATCAGTCATTGACTAAGTGATGGGCACTGATGCTCTTTTGATGACTGTCACTGCTCTCATTTGACAGGGAAGAAACTGAGACAGAATGGAGGGGCAACCTGACCTCCTTCCCACAGCCAGGAAGGGCTAAAGCTAGAACTGAACCCAGCCCTCTCCTCCGCGCTGTGGGGCGCTTGCAAGACACAGACCACGGACAAGAAGGGGAAGCTGGACTAGCAGAAGGCAAGCAGATGTCGAGGGGCAGCAGCTCTCAAGCAGCCCAGGGGACAAGGACACAGAGGCAGATAAGTCACAACTTGGAAGAAATTAGCCGACTGCCAGGATACACCTGTACCCAGGAGAGGTCGTGGCAACCCTCTGCCCCAGCCAGACAGCGCCTGATGTGCAGGAACCAATCCCAGTGATGGCCCCGCCCAGGGTTTGGGGGACAGGCCTATGATTGGCTAGCACCAATTGATGCCGGCAGCGGGAGGAGGGAAGCGTTAGAGCCCCTGGGTGGTGGTCCCAAAAAGAGCTTGAAACAGCCTCACGTGCACTGCCCTCCAGGCTGACCAGTGTTCATTCTCCCCCTCGCCTGCCTCGTCCTCCAGCTCCTGCATTTGCAGCCACCTCCTCAGCTCTGGACCTGAGCTCTATTTTTCTGATTCCAGCGTCTCCTCTCTCATTTGACACAGTGTCCCCACTAATAACCAGTGACATAGTTCCTCTCTCCCAGTCTTCTCCCTGGCACCCCGCCTTTTGACACTACCTTCAGAAGCCCCGGTCTCTGAGCTCACATGGTCCGCTCATGCTGGGTCTGTCCAGGCACCATACTACGGACGACAGTGACCGGTGTGACATCAGCAGGGGCTTTGATTCCTCTTGGCATCAGGCAGAGACTCACCGATGCACATGCTCAAGACTCTTCCTGAGAGGTGCAGGCAGAAACATCTGGGAACCCACAGACAGCAGGGCCTGTGAAGGCCACATTAACACTCAGCTGGGGACCTATCCAATGGTTGCCTTACACCTGTCAGAAGATGGCATTTGGAGGTGTGGATGCCTTGGAGAACTGCCCTATTCACCAAGCGACAGGGATCAAGTCCAGTTTTTAGACTCCCATATTTTTCCTCCCTTTTGGATGCTTGTAGTTTAGATGTAAATCAGTCCCTCCTGGCAACAGTCTATCAGCCCAGGACTTACCCAGATCTGGGGTATTCTGGAGGTCCTCTGCCTCCTAAAACAGCCTGTCCTGTTTCTTGCCAGTGCCGGAAATTCCTTCAAAGCAAGATTTCTTGGCTTCTGCTCTACTGACATTTGGGTCGAGTCCTTCTGTGCTGTGTGGAGCTACTCTGTGCAATGTATGTTGTTTAGTACTCCCCCTGGCCACGACCCCTGGATGCCAAGAACACCCTGCCACCCAGCAGAAGCTACCAAAAATGTGTCCAGACATTGACAAACATCCCCTGGGTGACATGGTCACCTTCAGTTGACAATTGAACCTGTGAGAAAATGCAGATTGCAGAGGTAAAAGAACACCAGGAAGGGGGTAGTGGCAGCCCTTGAGGACTGGGGCCCTGTTCTAGAGTCCGTGCAGGGGTGAAACTGTGTCTGGTCAAAATTGCCCCTGCAAACGGGCCAGCCCTGCAGCCAGACACCTGGCTGTTTCCTTAGTTGAATATGACAAAAACTGAAGGTGTTTTCCTAAAGCACGACTGTCACTCTCATGACAGGACTAAACATGATAAGCTACATATACTAGTACAGGGTGACAGTTCTACCACGATTCCTTTGTTAAATGCGGTTGATACTCAAGGTGCCTCCTTCTTACCGTATGTTTGGCCTAAAGCAGCAGTTCCCAACCTGTGGGTCATGACCCCTTTTTAATAATGAAAATACCATGTGGCATTAGGAAGGTTGAGAACCACCGACACTTTCTCCATACAGATAGTGAAAACTAACAGAATGTGCACACAGAATATAAACTACAAACTGAACGATGAATGTGGACATGGACTGTAACCCACCAACAGAATGTGCACACAAACCATAACCTACCAACAGAATGTGCTCAGAGACTGTAACCTACCAACGGAATGTGCACAGGGACTGTAACCTACCAACTGAACGTGCACACAGACTGTAACCTACCAACGAAACGTGCACACAGACCGTAACCTACCAACAGAATGTGTACACGAACTGTAACCTACCAACAGAATGTGCACACAAACCATAACCTACCAACAGAATGTGCTCAGAGACTGTAACCTACCAACTGAATGTGCACATGGACTGTAACCTACCAACGGAATGTGCACAGGGACTGTAACCTACCAACTGAACGTGCACACAGACTGTAACCTACCAACTGAATATGCACACAGTCTGTAACCTACCAACAGAATGTGCACACAGACTGTAACCTACCAACTGAACGTGCACACAGACATCCACTACTGAATACATACAAACTATATAACTCACTGTGTTACAATCACAGTGTTTTGACCATCCCAGGTGGCCAACTCTTCAAATCACATTCATATATGCCAGATAATGAGATGCAACCAATCCCGCTCCTTTCATACCTCACTTCCATTTTCTGTATGTCACTTTTCTTTTTCTCTCTGTAAATATTATCCAGCCATGCAGCAATCCTGCAAGTCTGTATTCTGGCTCAGAGAGCTGCCTAATTCACAAATCATTCTTGCTCAGTTAAACTCTCTTAAATTTAATTTGTCTTCAGGTGTTTTTTGAGTTGTTTTTTTTTTGACATTCCCAAATTTCGTCATCATATTTCTCATGCCCACATGACATCTGTATAATTATTTTAATATTTTTTCTAACTCAAGCACCATTTCAGCTTTTAATATACATATGCATCTGAAATGAAATCTTTATGGTATTGCTGCAAGTGGAAAACTAGTATTGTTTTCCATTAGTAGAGGTCACTATCACAATAGAGAAAATGGGGAGAGAGGTAGTTATTCATCCCAGCATTCATCTGGTGCCTTCTCAAGGTTCTAAGCCCAAGGACTGATGCTTTGTTAGAGAGCGAGCCAGCAAGTGAAAGAGAGGTGTTAAAGACAGCGTCATGGTGATTCTTGCTCCCTGATGCATCAGAAAGACTGATGGAGAGAATTGGAAAAGAGAGGAGCTTTCTCAGCAGGACGCAGTGGCGGACAGTGTGCAAGCTACTGAGGAAGGGCCCCACAGGGCCCAGCGGCCTCCACTTCCCCAGGGCTGGGCCAGTTTTAGAAACCAGCCATCAGCACCTTGGCTATAGGCCCTGGTGCCGGAAAAGATCGGTTGTTTGCAAAGTGCAGAAGCATTTCCCACCCACTCCACAATGGGTTCCAGACCTCCTTGGACAAACAGAGCAGTTGGCAGTAGGTACCTGGAACCTTGGGTCACTGGCAGGAGCCTTCACCCCTTAGACACTGCATCTTCCTGCAAGGCCTTCCCAGGAAGAGGTGGTTTTGCTGATGCTAATGGCTGCTTGGAAGTCAAAACCCCAAAGAAACTTCAGATTAAAAGCAAACCCTTTTAAGGTTAAAATTCATAGCCCCTCCATGTTCTGTTTAAACTCTTCCTATGTCTGACTGCTTTCTACATCTGCTCCCCTGAATTTCCTTTGATACACGGAGCAGAATGTACCCACAGGGCGACAGGAACCGGGTGAGTAATGCCAGTGAGTGAGGTGTGCTGTGATAGGGTGTGGTGGGGCTTGAGGCAGACTACAGCCCCTGACCCAGTCCACAGATAGGCACAGTTGCTCAGCTCCTGGGCTTGTCCTCTGGTGAAAATGTTGGCTCTGCATTACTACAGCTACCAATTTTTCCAGAGATGCTAGAAATCTGAATTGTTATGCAAAATCTCTATTTTTTTTTTTACCATTTAAAAAAAAAAAAACTATGAGAGTCACATAGAGTTTTAGAAAGGGTGTGTACACTTCAGCTTTATTTGTAACAGCCCCAAATTGGAAATGACCCCAATCAGGTGAACAGGTAAGTAGTGCTCTATCCACACCAGTACATACAGGGTGGTATCTTTGTACAATACAAACTGCTCAGCCGTGAGAATAAATAAATTATGGCTCCCCTAATAATTATGCTGAGTAAAAGCAGACAAATTTTAAAAAGAATGCCTGCAATGTGTGTCCATGTATATAAAATTCTAGAAAATTCAACCCAACCTGGGGGAACAGCAGAGGAGAAAGAAGACAAAAGGGCACAAGGAACTTTTAGGGTAACACATTTGTAGTCACTACCTTGATTCAGGTGATGGCTTCATGACATTTGTATGTCAAAACTTCTCAAATTGTACACTCAAAATACATGCAGCCAATTATGCACCAAATGTAAATAAACCATTCAAAGAAAAATGTGAAGGCCAAATAATATGTGGACCAAGTTCAACATCCTCTCATTTAAACCACTCTGCATTTACTTAGAGCTCCCTATGCACCACATATCATGTGAGGTCCCAGGGTTACAGAGGTGAGGGGTGCCAAGGAATTCTCATGAGAGCAGCAGCACACACCAAGCCTGGGTGAGGTGGACAGTGACCCTCAGACCCTTGGACACTGCCTGCATTTCCCAAACAGAGCCTGTTCTGTGCTCTTCCCAGATAAACTCCCAAGGTTTTCTGAATAATCTAAAGTGATTGTCTCAGTGCCTGTAGCACAGTGGTTATGGTGCTGGTCACATACACCAAGGCTGGCGGGTTCAAACCCAGCCTAAACTAGCTAAGCAATAATGACAACTGCAACAGAAAAATAGCCAGGCATTGTGGTGAGTGCCTATAGTCCCAGCTACTCAGGAGGCTGAGACAAGAGAATCACTTAAGCCCAAGAGTTGGAGGTTGCTGTGAGCTGTGATGCAACAGCACTCTACCAAGGGCGACATAGTGAGACTCTGTCTCAAAAAAAAAAAAAGCGATTGAACTTTTTTCCTCTGCAAATCTTAGTGGCCTATTCAAGGAACTGATGCCCTCCAAAACTAGCTGCCAGTTAATCAGCTGGCCCTCAAATTGGAAAAGATCTAAGATCAAAGCAAACAGACCAGCTACAATACCACAGCAGTAAGCCAGGTCCAGGCAGAACCAGAGGATAGGGTGAGAAGTGATGAGATTCTTAGGGTAGAACCAACTGGATTTGCCTCTGGAGTGGACACAGGGTAGGAGAGATAGGTGTTCAGGTGGACTCCAAGGTTTGAGACTCAGCACCTGGAAGTAGGAGGCCTTGAAAGCCTCTGGAAGCTTCTGAAAGTTGGAGACCCCAGCTGAGATGGGGAGGGCTCTGGTTGGAGCAGGCAGGGGAGTGAAAATTCTGGAGTTGGCCTTTGAGCACACTCAGTTTATGATGCCTTTCAGAAACGCAAATAGAGATGTGGAGTGTGCAGTGGGTCAGAAGAGG
Organism: Galagoides demidoff; assembly: GCA_963574575.1. NCBI lineage: Eukaryota > Metazoa > Chordata > Mammalia > Primates > Galagidae > Galagoides > Galagoides demidoff. The sequence continues at coordinate 21,514 of CAUYQV010144184.1, forward strand.
CAAGTTCAGGGGTGACCTGCAGACAGTGACCACTAGTTGGGAGGCTGCTGAGGTGATCGGCATGGCTTTGGAGAGTACAGCATAGGAGGTGACCATCCCACCTTCTCGGATCACTACGTCGCTCCTCTTGGTATCAGTCACCCACCTTGTCCATGTCACGTCTCCTCCTCCCATTTGCTTCCTCCAACTGTAAGAAACCTTACAGCATGTGTGAGGTGGGAGCAGTGAGCAGGAAGCAGAGAAGAGGACTTCACCTGGACAAGCTGATCAAGGCTGTGTTTCTGGCAGGCCTGGCTCGTGAAGACCACCACTGTATCCGGCACCTGTTCTCATGGCTCTGACCTCATCTTCCCCCTGAGTGACCTGCCCAGGAGTGGTAAAAACCCCAAAGGGATAGTTGCCTCTGCACAAATTTGGCACAGTTTATGAGATGGGATGACCTGGCTTGATCCCTCAGAGGAAGAATGTTTAGGCTTGGCTTATGAGCTTGGAAGTAAAATGCAATTAAAGAAAAGCTGATTAGAATTTAAATGACTGAGGCTTGCCTTTTGGAGGGATTTGGTTCCTCCAGTTTTATGAGTCTGGAAGAAAGGAAAAAAGAAGAAGGGAGAGAGAGGAAAGAGACAACTGCTTACCCAGCTGTCTGTCAAAGCCACCACACCTTCCTTCCTACACTCTCTCTACCCACTAGTGTCAGCACAGGCATCCCAGAAGTTAGAAATGCAAACTCTCGGGCGCACTCTGGACTTGCCAGATCGGAATCTGCATTGTAACAAACTCTCCAGCTGATCTGGTGTTCACTGCGCACAGTAAGATTTGAAACACACTGGTCTATGCCCCTATTTCCTCCAAGTCCGACTTTCCCCTACTGCCCTCAGCATTTTTGCCAGATCCCGACACCACTCATAAGTTAATTAGCTTAAGCTTTTCTGTAAATTGATTCACTTTTAAAAAAACTTAAGTGCTTTTATCTTATTTTACTTTATTTTGAGACAGAGTCACAAGCTGTTGCCCAGGTATAGTGCTATGGCATTACAGCTCACAGCAACCTCAAACTTGCGCTTATGCAATTCTCTTGCCTCAGCCTCCCAAGTAGCTGTGACCACAGGCACCCGCCACAATGCCTGGCTATTTTTTTGTTGTTGTTTTTGCAGTTGTCATTGCTGTTTTTTTAGCTGGCCCCAGGCAGGGTTTGAACCCACCAAACTTGGTGTATGTGGCTAACACCCTACCCAGTGAGCTACAGGCACCACCAAGTGCATTTATTATAAAAATGAAATTTTACATCACTATTATCAGTGGAACAGTGATATTTCAGTATCCAAAATCAGTATCATTTGCCATAAATGAAAAAACAAAACAAAACAAAAAGTGCACAAAAACAAGACAAGAGGAAAGCTGTGTTATTTAAACTCTGGCTGGATACCACTGCAGGCCCAAAGTTCTTAGCCTGAGGTCAGCTCTCTTGTTTAAAAGGGAGATTGGCAGGTGTTAGAGGAACAGGAAGGTATTCCAACACCCTGAGTCACCAGGAATGAAGAAGGAACAGCTTCTCATTTCATGAGTCGGTGATATTGGTGCTGCTACATTCCCAAAACCCTGTCAGTGTCATTTCACCTGCCAGGCTCCAGCTCCCACAACCTCACAAGCACTTTCTATAGCAGTGTCCCTACCCCACATATTCTACCCCCCAAAGGCATATTTGTGAATTTCTCCCCACATTAAGAGTTCCCTCCCTAAAATTCAACTTGGCAATTGGGAATAGGTCAGGGGTCGTTTAGCTGGACGTCCCCAGGGCCCTGGCTTTCAGAAGAATCAGCCCAGAAAAGCAGCCAGGCACTCTGTGGTCACCCACTGCTTCAGTCCCGAGAAGTCACAGCCTTGTTACTGCAGGGCTCAATGTGACCAGGGGACACCCCAGAAGGTACATATACTCTACATGCTCCTATAAGGACGAGCCTCTGGGCAAGTTACAAGGTTTGGGCTGTGACCTTGGGGATGGATGTCTAGGATCATATGTAGAACACAGCTGTCAACAAAACTCCAAGCCAGTGTTTGCACAGGGAGCCACGTGGCCTTACAGAGTGGATTCCTGTGACCACATGGGAAATAACTGCTTTGCAGCACACATGAAGATGGGGGCCTGGAATTTTCCAGAAATATCTCTGGCCAAGGACAATCAGGCTGAGCTCAATTTATAACAGTTAAATTTTTAAAGGGAGAATTTCAAATCCTCCAGTCAGAGCAAATTGCTGAGAAATGGTTTCTGTTTGTTTATCTTCATGTGTCAACTTTTTTTCATTTTCTTAGAAAAAGGCCATGTAAGATAGTCACCAACCAGAAAACAAATCAGGATAATGTCAATAGTATCAGACTAGGGTTTGGTCTATTTCCTTAGGGTGCTAGCTTATTTGCAAAGCTGTTGGTGATCAAATTATGTCTATTAATAAAAAGCCATGAGGTTGCAAAAACTCTCTGATCAGCGGTGTGAGGCTGTTACTTATACTTCAGAACTTCCCTGAAGGAATTCTGAAAGGGAAAAGGCTTTCCTCCTCCCCCTTCCCCCCCAATCCTTTTTCTTTCCATTGATAATAGTAATATTTATAGTTACCCTTTGTTGAATGGTTACTGTGCCCAGAGCACTGTTCAAAGAGCTACACAGAGATCAACTCATTAATACTCACAGTAACATTTCCAAGTAGGAATTCTCACCTGCTACATCACACAGGAGAAACCAGCTGCCAATAGCCAACAAAAGCAGCCTTCATACAATGAAACATGACAATGAATTACATTTGCTCCACCACACGAAATGCCTCATTAAAGGAAAATGCTTGCACAGTAGCTAAAAAGTAGAAGCAAAGCAAGTCTGCCTTAAAAAGAAGGAAATTCTGACACACACTTCAATATGGTTGAACCTTGAAGGACGTTATGCTGAGTGAAATGAACCAGCCACAAAAGAACAGATACTGTAGGACCCTTCCTGTGTGATGTACCTAGAGTAGTCAAAGTCACAGAGACAGGAAATAGAATCGTGGTAGCCACAGGCGGTGGGGAGGGAAAATGGGGAGCTGGTGTGGATGGAGACAGAGTTTTGGGAAGATAGAAAAGTTGTGGAGAGGGCGGGTGGTGGTGGCGGCACGATGACGTGAATGTGCTCAGAACCACTGAACTGCACACTTACACACGGGCAAAATGCTAACCTTACATAGCTTACCACACTAAAAAACGGGATTTTGCGCAAAAAAGAAAGAAAAAGAGAAAGAAACAAACACCATTAAAAGCATTCACTCCATTATACATACATCTCTTTTTAAAAAAAAACTTCAGTACAAGGCCAGTCACGGTGGCTCACACACTCAAGGAGGCAGAGGAGGGTGGATTACTTGACCTCTGGAGTTCAAAACCAGCCTGAGCAAGAGCGAGACCCCATCTCTACTAAAAATAGAAAACTTAGCCAGGTGTTGTGGCAAATGCCAATAGTCCCAGCTACATAGGAGGTTGAGGCAGGAGGATCACTTAAGCTCAAGAGTTTGAGGTTGCTGTGAGCTATGGTGATGCCACAGCACTCTCCCGAGGGGGACAAAGTGAGACTCTCAAAAAATAAAAAATAAAGAAAAAACAAACAAACAAACACATCAGTACAAACCTCAATGCTGTGGGTTCCTTTCATTCACAACACAGATCTAAGGAGTGCCAGGCAGTATACTAAGTGGTGGGGCTACAAGGTTGAATCAGGAGCGATGCTCTGAGACACATCAATTAACTGACCAGAAAAATCATAGCCTCTAGCCCAGACACAGTGCTGCTGCATGCCAGGCCCTGGTTCAGCTAGTGTACCTGCATGAACTCAAATGATTCTCATGGCCTCCATTCTTGCCCCATTCTACAAACAAGGAGGTTGAAGCACACAAAGGTTAGGAAAGTTGTCCAGGGTTATGGAGGATCCACATTCATGCAGGCAGGCTCACAGTCTGACAAACACAGTCTAGGATGCAGTGGCCAGCCAGGGATATCGAGCACAAACAAACTGCAGGGGTTGAAGGAAGCAACTTTTGAGCTAAGTCCAGAGCAGAGTCAGCAAAACTACAACTTCTGGGCCAAATTTGACTTCCTGCCTAGTTTTGCAAATAAAGTTTTATTGGAACACAGCCATGCTCATTTTTGTACATACTGTCCATGGCTGCTTTTTCAATGCCTGGGCAGAAACCATATGGCCTGCAAAGTGGAAAACATTTGTCATCCAGCCCTTTGCAGCAAAAGTTTGCCAACCCAGTTCTAAGGGGTAACAGGAAAACATTTGGTGAGGTGCTTATGCCAACTCAGCCTTCCCCAGGGATCTTCCCACCCCTCTGCCCTCCTTCAACTGATACCGCTGCCTCAGTGCTGGCAGCCATCCCCTCTCCACAGATAGAGCTTCCCAACAGCTCTCCCTGCTCTCACTCTTAACCTCTGCCACCTTTCCATCACCAGAGGAAAAAGATTGACCTGAGGCTCAGACTGGGTCCCAATGCCTTCCCTTTCAAACCCCTTTGGAGGCTCCCCACTGTCTCAGAAGGGCAGTCGGACCTTCATGAGGCCTCCAGGACCCATGTGATCCACCCTGCCCTTCCTCCAGCCTCATCTTGTCCCGTCTTGTGCTCTTTCTGCCCTCTCTCCAGAGTGCTCTTCCACCATCCTTTGGCTGCCCTACTCCCCATCCAACCCCTCGCACCCTGGGACATCTACTCCACCCAGCGTTGGCCCCCCTGGGAATCTCAGGTTCACTCCCTTGCTTCTCCTTCATAACACTACAGTGATGTCATAGAGACCTATTTAATATGTTTTGGGGAAAACAGGCCAAAGGGTGGCAGGCATGGGTGGACTGAACCTGCCCCTATAATTTCCATCAAACCTGCTTACAGCCCCCTAACCCTCTCCAAATATAAACACAACAAAAGGGGGACTGTTTCGCAAACACAGATGCAAGGTTAATCCCCTGCCTGTCTCATCTCCACCCAGACTGCCATCCATAAGTCCTTCCTGGGTATAAATTTTGTAGGCACTGCTGTCCCCCAAGCAGAATGGCAGTCCCTAGGGGACGGGGACCATCTTTGTGCAGCTCCTCTGTTTACTCCTGGGGCCTAGCACAGAGTCTAGTGCCCATGAGTTTTACACATTTACATTCATTTTGAGCAGGAGGTGGGGGGGGTGTGAAACAGTGGGGACATTCACATGGGCGAGTAGCCTAGAGGGTATGCTGGTGTGCAAGTAGCACCAGGTGACAGAATTGGGCAGTCCTGTCAACTCCTCAAATTCTAAAAGCACCCCAGCCCTCAGCAGGACATCTTCATACTTTTGAGGGCTTTGAAAGTCAGAGACCCTGATGTGGGTGATGTGCAGGGATAATGGTCTCTGGGGGCTCCTTTATCTATAATTGTCAGGCTCTGACACATGGGCCTCGGATGCAGAATGAGGTGCCCTGGGAGCACTGCAGCCTCTTGGGTGCTGTGGTGACAACCATACCAAGCTCCAAGCTCCGTCTTCAGTAAGCAAGGGAGGACTGACCCAGGCACAGGTCTCCCCTTGGAAAAAGCTCACAGCCTCGTCTTCTGGAGTGGACAAGATCATAGACCCTGGGAAGGGTGGGACCATTTTGGCAACCAGGCCCACCAGAGGAGGGTGAGGGTTTAGCAGCGGAGACACAGGTTCTCAGATGCATCCGCTCACCTTTGCCAGCTGCGTCTGCAGCTTGTTCTTCATGTCCATCACCTCCGCGATGCGGGCGTTGAAGGCCAGATTGGTGTCGGTGAACTGCTTCCACATCTGATCCGACAAGTTCTCCAGGAGGTGCTCTGCCTCCTCGCGCAGCCGGATGGAGTTGGCCCGCACGTTCTGAGAGTGCCTGATGTTGTCGTTACTGAACTTGGCCCAGGTCTCAGGCACCGAGATCCTGCAAAGCACAAGGGCAAATTTAATGCAGGTGAGGAGTGGAGGGAGGGGTGACCAGTCCAGAGACCTCTGAACCCAGGGTTGCTCGGCCTCGGCAGTCTAGTGTTCAGGCTGGGAAACGTCTGTCGTGGGGGAGGAGGCGCCCTGCACATGATAGGGTGCTTAGCAGCGTCCCTGGCCTCTACCCAGGGGATGTCAGAGGCACCTCTCACCCAGTTGTGACAACCAAAAATGTCTCCTGGCATTGGCCAATGTCCCCTGGGGGAGGGGCGCGGTCACTGTTAGGAACCACACAATCCTCATGTCACAGGAGAGACAAGGGCAGTCTAGGGAAAGCGGCTGGTTTCCAAAGGGCACTCAGGGAGTTGGCAGAAGAGGAGGGTCCCAACCTCACAGAGAGCTCTTTCCCTCACCCTCTCCCAAGTCACCCAAAACACAGACAGCACTGGGCACAGTAGCAGCCCAGTGTCCCTCCAACTTGGTGCAGAGCACGTGGCCATGCTACTTTTGCTGACTTCCTCATTCAACAATTTGAACACCCGCCACATGCCAAGCATTGTTCTAGGCCTTTGAGATAGAGCCCTGAACAAGAACGGCAACATCCCTGTTCTCTCAGTGATTAATTTCCAGAGGAGGGAGATTGACAACAAACAAAGGAGATATTTACACATTGCCTGTGTGCGGGGAAGGAATTTAGAAGCAGGATGAAAGCCAGACAAACGGAGTGGAGCTGTGATGTGTGAGTCAGTGTGGTGAAAGAGAACAGATGGACTATTTGGTGAATGTTGAGTCAATCAGGGATTAGAACATGCAGGAAAATGCCTCCACTCCAGCTGTGAAAGGCAAGAAGAAAAAGAACAAGAGCCCTGGGAGGGAGGCGCCATGGGGGACCACGGTACCTGGGAGCCAGGGACGGAATAAATTCTCCACATGGCTCCCTGCCCACCCGCTGTCTTCTGCCCAAGCCCCTTCTGGCTGAGCTGGTCAGGAAAGCCCAGGGCAGGGAGCCCAGGAGAGGCCGTCCACAGAGGACGGCTTCCTCTGCAGCACACACAGCGGGGCTGCTGGAGAATGGATCTGGGGGTAGGTGGAGATGGATACAGGCCACATCAGCAGGGCAGGCAGGGAAGGCTGCTCCGGATCTAGACAACACAAAGTGCTTCCTAGCAGTGCATGCAAATCCCTAAAACAAGCAACTGAAGGATCAGATGGTATTTTCGCCTCTGGGAAGCCTTTAAGGAAGGGAAGGTCTTTCTTTAAATTGGCTTCAGATTCTGGCTAAACCAGACGAGGTAACTTCTCAAGGTCTTTTTTGTTTTGTTTTGTTTTGTTTGTTCTAGAAGTCTCCGGTTCTTAAATAAGGCAGATTTTTATTCTTAGGCCAAAGGAAAAGAGGAATTCTGCTTTCTGACAGTTCAAAGCACACTTAAGTTGTGTGGTGAATAGAAATTTTTAAAACCATATATAAACATGTGACTGTTTTGCCTGGTTTTTGGAGGAATTAAAATCAGCTACAGACCGGTCTCAGGCTTCTGGAGAAGGGAGAGGGCATTGTGTCTGGTTCAGAGCTTCCATCCAGCCAAGACTTGAGGCTCAGAGAGGTGAAGCTTCCTGTCCAGGATTGCACAACTACTCAACATCCCTGGATACCACAGAAGGAGGAGAGGCCGAGGACAGCAGATAGAAACCTGCAGATTTACTTTGAGCGTCTGAGTTGGTGCTGGATGGGGCACTGTCAATGTCAAGAACAGCAACCTCTAAGCCCTTGCCCCTCACCCCCTCAGCAGACAGCTGAGCTCCCCAGAGAAAATAACCAGCTTAATCACATTGTCCCTGGGGGTAATTTGCCAAAGACAGTCTGTCAACTCAGTGGGCAGTGTATCTCAGCAGGGAGGATGTGCTTTCTGGAGCCTATGTCCTCCAAAGACAGAGGGGACAGTAGGTTTTTCTGCGGAGGCAGGAAGCCACCACTGCTAAAACACACAAGGCCAATATCCAATGTAGGTGCAGATCATGTCTCTAACATTTGCTGTGTGAGCTTGAGCCAGTTCCTTCACCTCTCTGAGCTTTAGTTTCCTCATGGTAAAATGGGAATGATATACCCACCCCTAGGGTTGCTGAGTGACTAAATGTAAAGCTTTTATCGTTGGACACATAGTAAGCACTTGATGAATGTTTATTATTCACGAGACACTGTGATGCTCTCAGCACACGTCCAGCACATAGTAAGCATCAGGTAAAAGGCATCTACTGTCTTCATCACTAAAATGAGAACTACATACAGAAGGCACAAGAACAGAAGTACGAACAGAAGTACTACTGCAATTAAGACAGTCACCAAATGTCCTTCTTAACCTGCCCAGACACGGCCCTGCCTTAAGAAAACCCTAAATACAAGCCTTGAGCTAGCACATCACATCTGGGGAGCAATTAGTCACCACAGACAGCAGCTCCTCTTCCCAGATGGAGTCATAGACAGGGATTTTAAATAGTGGACCCCTCCTGGGCATGGAAATCAGAATCTTTGCCATGCTGCCTGGCAGCCAGGGTTTTGGGGAGGCATCTGTCTGGGAAGAGAGACCCTCTGGGCCCTGTGCAGATGAGGAGGGTCAAGTCCCCAAGGTTCTGCTCACCTTGCCAGGCCCAAGGGAGAGTCCACCCTTTCAGGAACAGGAAGACAGTCCCCAGGAGTTGTCATTGCTGGAAAGCCCAACGGGTCATCTCAACACTTCCGGATTTGCTAAGATCCAGAAAGTGACCCAGGCTGGGGCCACACAGACTGCCCAAGGCACCTTCTTCTCTTTTCTTCCCTCTTTCCTGTGCTCCACTCTCTCTTTTCCTTCCTCTTTTCATTCCTTCTTTCATTCTATAACTATTTATTGCATATCTCTATGTGCCAAGCATAGTTTGATATGCAAGAGATTTAAAAGGAGAGGGGGTGGAACCAAGATAAACAGACTCCAGACTGCCAGTTGGGAAAACACGTCTTAGTTTTACATGAAACTCCACAATGCTGTGACATGCCCATGAAAACGCACGGTGCACAGAAGGCGCCCACCTGTAGCTGCCACAATGACGAGATAAGGCCAGGCAGCAAGCACTCAGTAAATGTTGGCTGTTATCATTCCACAGTGGGTTCTTTGCTTAAGTTCACACACCCACCTCTTTCACTCATAGCAGCCCTGGGAAGTGGTGCTATTAGTACCATGGGGGACCACAGGACCTGGGAGCGAGGGATTGCTGTTTCCCAATTGGGGAAAGACTGTACTGTTTTTTTTTTTCCAGTGGTAGAGGTGCAGAAACAGGGCCCAAAGAGGTGAAACCACTTGCTAAGTGTTAGCACAGAGGCTAGGATTTGAAGCCAGGCTCTATGGCACCAGAAATAACTCTCGTAAGCCAGTGCCAGCCAGTGCCAGTGGGCATCAGTTGAACCTTCCAGGTGAGCTGGTCACTTGTTTTGGAATTTGTCTGATGAAATTGCTGAGCACTGATGGCCATGCAGCCCTCCCTAAGCCGATCACACCTTCTCTCCTCCTGACACTAGGATCTTGAGCAAAGTGCAGCAAGGACAGAAAGATGGAGGTGCTCAGGCAACGCGGCTGGTTGGCTCCCATCACCCTCACTTGCTCCAACTGTCAGAACCTTCCCCTCCAGCCTTCCCCTTGAGTTTGTGTTTCCTCACGGCCTTCCACTAAATTCCATTTTCTCTTCAGTTACAGTTGGAGACTGTACGTGTTTCCAACAGAGGATCCTCACTCAACCACACCGCCTCTCACTTGGCTCGTGGCACAACACCTCTATATTGCTCCCTGGTAGAAGCAGAAGCCCTCACCCTGGTTGGACACAGCCAGGGCTGGGGACAGAGAGCCTGATACTCACGTGCCATCGACTTTCTCCATACCATGGAAGTAGCTGATGCAATCAGACGTGTTCCTCAGGTTAAAGCACTTCTCATCGATAAAGTGGGCTGAGCTTTTGTCCTCAAGGTCCCTCTCCAGGGCGTGCTGGGCATCTCGGTTGTCCCTGCAGAGAGGAAGGGTTCATCCCTGGATTGTGCACAGCCAGAGTCCCTCCCCCACCCCGCCCCCAGGCTGGTGCTCTGTCCACACCCAGGGCCTTCTCAGGCCTCTTTCTACCTGATGCCCTCACCATGTACCCAGAGCGCCCCCTTCTCCCCCACCTCCCTCCAATCCAAACAGCCATGTTGTCCTTTAGAATAGGATGGGCAAGTGTTTAGAGTAAATGGCCAAATAGTAAATATTTTAGGCTTTGTGAGTCATATGGTTTCTGTTGCAACTACTTAACTATTCACAAAAGCAGTCAGGGATAGCATATAAATAAATGTGTGTGGCTATATTTCAATAAAACTTTATTCACAAAACCACAGCAGGTCAGATTTGTCCCTTCAGAGGCAGTTCGCTGACCTTGATTTAGAAGATATCAATTCATACTTTGGACAAAGCCTGTATCAAGTCAAATCACTTCGAGGGTCATTGTGTCTCACCCTGTGCTGAGCACAGAGGAACAAGACATGAAGGAGACCCAGCACTGTCTTCAGGTTGTTCACAGATCAGTGTAAACAAATACAGAAAAAGAAATCTAGACCAGAATGGGAAGGCAGCAGTGCAGGTGTGAAAGACTACAAAATAATGAAGAGAAGGAAACCACTGAGTCAGGTGACAGCGTGGTGGGGGGGCTTCCCTAGAGGGGAAGTGTCTGAACTGGACACTTTTCATAACAGGAGTGGACATCATAGACAAAGGTGTGTGGAGGAATGAGGATTCCAAACTGAGGACACCCAGGTGTTCAGGAACAGGTAAGTAGTTCATTAAGGCAGTCAGGTCAGGGACTACGCTGGGTCAGGGACTGGGTGGAGTCGGGGACTGGGCAGGTCAGGAATTGGGAGGAGTCAGGGACTGGGCAGAGTAAGTGACTAGGCTGGGTCAGGGATTGGGTGGAGTCAGGGACTGGGCAGAGTCAGTGACTAGGCTGCGTCAGGGACTGGGTGGAGACAGGGACTGGCAGGGGTCAGGGATTGGGAGGAGTCAGAGCCTGGACTGAGGAAAGGAGTGGACAGTGGAGCCTCACTGGAGCTTCAGCCTGGAGGGCTGAGTGGTGGGCGACCAGGCAGCTTGGAGCTAAAGGCCACTGTTCACCAAACTCCAGACATCTGAGAACCACTGTCACACTCCTGCCAAACATCAAACTCTACTATTATATCATTTACTTATTTTGCCCTTTTGCAATCACTTTAAAAATACAAATAAGTGCATTTTAAAAGGAAAATTTGCATCCTTATTTTTAAAGGGAAACTAATAACCCTTTCCATTAGTAGAAAAATCAACTCTGACATAAAAATGCTATGCAGACACTAACTAAATCCAGCTGTGATCTATCGCCTCCAGAAAGTTCTAGGCTGAAATCTTTCTCTGTTTTCCTGGTAATTGAATAAAAAGGAGGTTAGTTGGTGTTAGAGACACCTAGGCATGGAATGGAGTGTTGAGAAGAACTGTAAGAAAGTGGAGGGGGGAATTAACCTCCTGAGTGAAATTATGTCGTACACCACCTGAGGGGAGTGGTCTCCTGCTGGTCTCTCTCCCTCCTCTGCACATCAGTCTATCTGCCTCTCTCCCCTTCCCTCTCTTCCTCCGCTTCCTGCATCTTGTTCTCTGTCTCTCTAATCTTTGTTCTGGCTGTCTCTGGGCCTCTGTGTCTCTCCCTCTCTCTCCTTCATCTGTCTCTATCGTTTTGTGTCTCTCTCTCTTTCTCCCTCCCTGCCCCCATGGATACTGTTTACTGGTGAGGGGTGTCAAGCAGGCTGGGGACAAGGATATTAAATCCCGACAGGACAACAGGACGTGAGGTCATGTCAGACAGGAGGAATCATGCCGGGGTCCCCAGGGTCTTCCAAATCAGCAGAGCCAGAGAAAAATGTGGCTCCGATCTGCATAATGAACAGGAATGAGGAGCAGCATTGAAAGTGTGCCTGGGGGCCTCGGGATCCAGGGGCCAGCTGCCTGGCCCTTGCTAATGGGGTCTGGAGGAGGGAGCAGTGCTGTCTCCTACTTAGTCCACAACTGAGGAGCAGGAAAAGCCCAAACCTGGCTCCTCCTCAGTCAGGAAGAGACTTTTCTGCTTGACTGGGTGCCTGGTGAGGTGAGGACACCACCCCACCCAGATGTGGGCCTCAGGCCTCAGAGGAAACCACACAGCAGGGTGGCCACCTGAGCAGGTCAGTGAGCTTCCTGGAGTGGGTGAGGACACAGCAAGTTCCGCTCGGCTGATGAGACTCTGGCTGGCCCTTGGTTAATTAAGATAATCGTGATACCGCCAGCAGCATGTGCTGTGTCCCCAGGAGAGGACAAATGTCCTGTGACACATGGGCCACTGCCCAGGGACAAACAACCTCTGTCCAGTCCTTGCAAAGGGCAATGCCACCCTCACCAGCTCTCATCCAGTCCCACGACACTCTGCTGAAGTTCTCTCTCTTGCTTTTTTCTCTCTCGTCTCTATCCCAGCATCTCCCTCTCTCTTTCCCCCTTTCTCTGTGTCTCTCTCCATCCTTTTGTTTTCTCTGTCTCTGTCTCATCTCGTGATTTCCCTGTCTGGCATATTGGACGCTCTGTCTCTGTCTCCCTCCCCCATCTCTGTCTCTCTTGATATCGGTGCTGATTCGATTTCTCTCTGAGTCTCTCAGTCTCTGGGACTGTCTCCATCTGCCTCAGTCTCCTGGTTCTCCCACCTCTTGTGTCGTCCTCTGGGACTGCACAGGCAGCCTCCTTGCCCTCGTCTCAGGATCCTGTGCCCGGTGTCAAGTCTGGAATCTGCTCACTCTGCCACCTCAAACTGCCCTGTCTCCCAAGCACCAGCCTTCCCACTCTGTCCAATACCATTTTGCTACATCCCTATGTCAGTCACAAATGGAAAACCACTCTCTCACCATAAATGGGAGATCACCAAAGTCAGTGGAAGAAAGTACAGAATAGAGAGCCCAGGGATAAATCCACACATTGACAGCCAATTGCTTTTCAATAAAGACGCCAAGAACACACAATGAGGAAAGGACGACTTCTTCAACAAATGGTGGTGGGACAACTAGAAACCCACACACAGAAGAAAGAACTTGGAGGGTCATGTAACTCCATATACAAAAACCAACTCAGTATAGATTAGGGAAGCCGTAAGTGTGAAGCCTGGAACTGTAAAACCACTAGGAGGAAACACAGTAGGAAACCTCCAGGACATTGGTCTGGGCAGTGATTTTTGGACACGACTCCAATTGCACAGGCAACAAAAGCAAAAATAGACAAATGGAATTATATCAAAGTAAAAAGCGTCTGTACAGCAAGAGAAACAGTCAACAGAATGAAGAGACAGCCTTAGAAATGGGACAGAATCCACACAAACCATTGATACAAGGTTAACATCCAAACTATATAAGAAACTCAAACACCTGAATAGAAAGAAAACAAATGACCCAGTTAAAAAATGGGCACAGTTATGTTAACACTATTTACAACAGTCAAGATATGGAATCAACCTTAATGTCCAAAAACAGATGAATGGACAAAAAAAGGTTATATATATATGTACATATATGTATATATTTAAGATGGAATATTATTCAGCCTTCAAAAAGAAGAAAATCCTGTCATTTGCAACAACCTGGAGAACATTATGTTAAGTGAAATAAACCAGGCACAGAAAGAGAAAAATTTAATAATTTACATGTAGAATCTAAAATAATTGAACTCATAAAACCAGAGTGTGCAATTGTGGTTAGCAGAGTCTGGGAGAGAGGCCTGGGGAGATGTTAGTCAAAGTATACAACATGTCATTTAGAGGAGGAATAAGTTCAAGTACAACACTGTGACTCTAGTCAGTAACAATATATTATAGGGTGGCTCCAGTGGCTCAAAGGAGTAGGGCACTGGCCCCATATGCTGGAGGTGGTAGGTTCAAACCCAGCCCTGGCCAAAAAACTGCCAAAAAAAAAAAAAATCACTAAGAAAGATTGTTAGGGAAAAAAAAAAAAGATTGTTAGCATTTTCACCACACACACAAAAAAATGGTATGGATGTGAGATAATGTGTATATGTTAATTAGTTTGATTTAGCCATTCCACAGTGTATACATATTTCAAAATACCAGGTTGCACATGATAAATACAGTATACAAGGGCTGTGGTATGAAATGTAACGTGAAAAGTAGTATTGACAATGCTGAATACTTTCCAGGCACCCCTCAGATACTACTTTCATTTGCCACTTAAAAATGAATAATTAAATTTAAAAAATAAGCTCAAGTGGGCCAGGCATGGTGGCTCATGCCTGTAACCTCATTCTGGGAGGCCAAGGCGGGTGGATTGCCTGAGCTTACCCGTTCGAGACCAGCCTAAGCATATCTTTTATCTCTAAAAATATCTGGGCATTGTGGTGGGCTCCTGTAGTTCCAATTACTTGGGAGACTGAGGCAAGAGAATCACTTGAGCCCAGGAATTTGAGGTTGCTGTGAGCAGTGACATCACAGCACTCTACCCAGGGCAACAGCTTGAGACTCTGTCTCAACAACAAAAAAAATAAGCTCAAGAAAAATACAATAAAAGAAGGCATGCTGTTTGGACAGCAGTGGCCTTTGTTAAAATTTGCCTGTTCAATTACAAGTATTTAAGGGTTAAGTCAATTATTATTATTATTATTTTTTTTTGAGACAGAGTCTCACTGTGTCACCCTCAGTAGAGTGCCATGGTGTCACACAGCAACCTCAAACTCTTGGGCTTAAGCGATTCTCCTGCCTCAGCCTCCCAAGTAGCTGGGACTACAACACCCTGTTATTTTTTTGTTGCAGTTGTCATTGTTGTTTAGCTGGCCCAGGCTGGGTTCCACCCGCCACCCTTGGTGCATATGGCTGGCGCTGAGCCTGAATTACTGCATCTTTAAACTGTAGGTAGCAATAGTCCAGGTGTGGGTGGCTTGGTGAGGAATTGGGACAGAGGCGCTCGTGATTGCTTTTGTCCTTTTAGCTGTCACCTCTGCCCCTTCCGTACCTGCATCAACTCTGCATACCTCCAGCTGCCATGTCTCCCTGGGTCTCCCCCAGCTTCTCTGCCCCAGCCAAGCCCTCAGCTGTCCAGGTAGCTTTCTGCATTGTCTTTTCCCTTTTTATTCTGAATGATTCTTTCTCATCCCCCACATCCATTTCTAACCCCCTCAGGGGAGTCCAAAGGTTCCTTGAAGGAGAGGTGACCACTATTTCTGGGACACAGCAAACCAGGACGGGAGAGCACTCAGGGCTGATCTGGAAAAGCTGCCTGGCCACTTTGCACCCTCCCAGGCTGCCCACATCTACCCCACAGTGGGAAGGGCAGCCCTGGCCAGTTTGTCAGCCCATCCTGTATTCTCTGTGTTGCTATGTCAAGAGTCAGTGAAGAGGGGACCAGCAAGCAGCGTACCCTAAAGGAGTTAAAGGTGACTATCTCGCTTCAGGGCAAGGTGGGGAAGTTGCCTCCCTGGGAGCTGGGTGCCAAGAGCTTAGCTATAGGCTTCAAGCCCTGTAAAATTCAAGCCTCCCTTTAATTATGAGAGGGGCCTCTTGGCTTGTCATGATACTGATTGCATAATCTAAGAACAAAACGCTGATTTCTTTTGAAGGCTCCTGGCTCAAGGGGCCCACCAGCTCTCTTCCAGAGACATCTCAGCCCCAGGCTTTGATGCCTAATGGCACTTCCCAAAGTTCAGAACCTGTGTGTTGAACATTGAACCCACAAGCCAAGAGGGGTCCCATGGAGGAGAATTCTCTGTTGCCAGGGCCCTCGTTACAAACAAGGGCAGCCAGTGCCGCACTGGCTTGTGAGCGCCAACCTCAGTGACATCATCTCAGTCGCTTGCCATTATGGCAACTTTTACAGCACAGAAATGAGCAAATTTTACAACTCAGGATTTTTGTTTCTTTGTTTTTTCCTGGAGAGCTGGTTGTAAATGATTCACCTGCATACCATTAACCGAAAGCACCATCCAGAGATAAGTGAGCCCACCCGGCTTGCCCACAGAACCCTGGGAGTCCCAAAGCAAACCCAAGGAGAGAGGAGAGGGGAGAGAAAGACTTCCTTACCGCATCTGGATATCAATTCTTTGAGCTAATTTTCTCATCTGTTCTTGGCAACATTTTAGCAAATCTACCTCCTGAAATGAAAAATGTCATAAAGAGCAGGGCCCCTGGGAAACTCACAGTCCTATCTCCCAGGCCAGAGCCCTCGCCCCTCACCTCTCATGCCCACCCCCAACCCCACAAAGTGAAATGTCATGATGGGGGTCCCACCTCAATCCACAAGACCCCAGGGCCAGAAACTAAGGGTCGATAGTGGAGGCCTCACACCCTTGGCCTTACTTTCTTTTCTTTTTATATGCCTCCAGTTTGAAAAAAGGAATTAGCACCTGCTGTGTGCCAGTGCTCACTTCTAGATTATTTTTCATTATATTAAATAATGTATTTGAAGTAGTACAGCATATGGCATACAGCAAGTGCTTAATGAACATTAGCTTTTTAAATTATCATTGGAGTGGTAATATTATCTCTTGGTGTGGTAATATTCATCTTCCATTTTGGAGATGAAAAGACTGAGAGTCAAATGACTCCATTTCTCCCTGTGTTTAAACCACAACCCAGGCCCACACCCATGATTTCTGAGCTCTAACTTTCCACAAGATGACACATGGCTTCTACCCTCAACAGGCAACTCAGAAACCTCTCTAACAGGCTGGCCCACTTGCCTCCCTCAGGGCCTGGGCAGACTCTGGAGACCCCTTACCCCAGTGATTCTCAACCTGTGGGTCACGACCCACAGGAACTGTATTAAAGGGCTGCGGCATTAGGAAGGTTGAGAACCACTGCCTTACCCGAATAAGGTTTTTCTCCACGTTGTCATGGACCAGATCAATCCCGATCCTTTTCTCTCGATGGTACAAACATTCCAGGGCCACCTGTAGGGAACAGCAGGAAAGAGCGTATTCCCCTGCATGGAGACTCTGGGAGGGCATGGCACTCATCTCCCTTTGCCACAATCTGTTCTTCTCTCTGAAAATCCTGGGTTCTATATGGGACCCCGTCACTGCAGTAAGTGGGCTTCTGCCTCCTGTTGCCCCTTAGTGGAGGTATGGCTGATGCACTAGGACAGCGGTTCTCAACCTGTGGGTCGGTTGTGACCCACAGAAACTTTATTAAAGGGTCGAGGGGGAAGCAGCATCAGGGTTGGGAGGGCAGAGGAATTCAGGAATGAGGATGTTTATTTCTGGGATCACCTCTCTGGTGGGTGCAGGGGTTGGGAGACCAGGAAGGATGTGGTCACCATTGTCCAGGGAGAAACTGCCTGGACTGAGGGGGAAGTCCAAGAGATAGACTTGAGACATCTTTGATCTCTGTGCCACCACGTGGCCACATGTGACCAGGCAGAGTGGGGCTTTCCAGATAGGTCAGGGAGTGAGGAGAGAGGTTAAGGGAGGCCAGACACAGTGGCTCACACCTGTAATCCTAGCACTCTGGGAGGCCGAGATAGGCAAATTGCTTTAGCTCACAAGTTTGAGACCAGCCCAAGCAAGAGTGAGATCTGTTTCTAAAAATTAGCCTGGCATTGTGGTGGGTGCTTATAGTCCCAGCTACTCAGAAGGCTGAGGCAAGAGGATTGCCTGAGCCCAAGAGTTTGAGGTTGCTGTGAGCTATGGCCACACTACCATAGGAGGCACACTACCAAAGGTGACAAAATAAAACTGTCTCAAATAAATAAATAAATAAATAAATAAGAAAAAGAGAGAGTGCAAGGAAAAGACGATAGATTTGGGACACTGCCATAGGTCTTTGAGAAGCAGCTTTGCCCACCCTCCTTCCAAGGGAAAATCGGAGGTGGGGGACAGAGAGAAACAGTGGCCCTCTCCTCCCCTACATGGGTTTGCAAATTCCAGGCTGGTGGCAATGTGTACCAAGTCTCCCAGGGATGTTGGAGGCAAACCTCTCCCACAGAAATCTCAGCCCTTGGACGGTACCTGTGGCTCAAGGAGTAGGGTACTGGCCCCATATATAGGAGATGGCATGTTCAAACCCAGCCCACCCAAAAACTGCAAAAAAAAAAGAAAAAAAAGAAGGAAAAAAAGAAAGGAAGTCCCAGGCAGCTCTGTGGCTCAAAGGAGTAGGGCACCAGCCCCATATGCCAGAGGTGGCGGGTTTAAACCCAGCCCTGGCCAAAAACTGCAAAAAATAAATAAATAAATAAAAGAAGTCCCAGCCCCCAGACTGCAGCAAACACAGCTGAGGAGGCTTCCAGGCAGGAGGTCCCCATGCCAGGGAGCAGCAGCACCGCGCCCTGTGTGGCCAGCATGAGTCCCATAGAGGCTGCCCATCCCTTACACCAAGTCCACTCAGCCCATTCCACAAGAAACATGTGAATTCTAGCAAATGGGCTAAACATAGGAACACATGGTGGGCTTTCTGGAAAAGCATATTCCCTGACAAAAAGGGACAGACCCAACTAATGTGTTTGCTCTTTGACCCACCCACACCTTCCTGCATGAGAAGAGGCTCCTTGCACGCAGGGAGGTACAACATGAAATATGAAGCCTCCTTGTAAGCCTGAACCATAGGACAAAAGCCACATGCTACGGGTGGCAGAGCGGACGGAGAACAGCCTGGGCTCCTCCTGGCATCACACGGAGGCTACAGCAGCCTGATCTGCATCCCTCCAGAATTTTCATCATGGCTAAGCCACTGTCATTAATTATCTGTTACCTGCAGCCAAAAGCTGTCCTAATGGACCTGGGATATGCCTGGAGACCGGGAGACCAAGGAAGTATCCGGAATATCCACATTCACATATTCATTTATTATTCAACAAATATTTATTGAATGCCTACTACATGCCTTTCCCAGTCCGAAGCTGGGAGTATAGTCAAAATGTTTGTTTAGACAATAGTCATCAGCACGGACATTGGTCAGTAAGACCCCCACACAGACATACGGGTGCCCTGCAGCTGTCTTGATTACATCAGTGACAAAGTAGACAAAATCCTCTGCCCTGGTGGAGCCTGTATTCTAGTGGGGGAAAGAGCCCAATCAATAATAGAGTATGTTAGAGGGGGAGTATTACAGAGAAAAACGAAGCAGTTATAGCAGTTCCTGAAACAAACACCCCGCATATGTCCAACTCACACTTAGTATGGAGGTTCTTACAGAAAGTCCCCAAGTTACAAACAGCTAATTGACATACAACTTGCACTTACAAATGGGGGCTACTATAGGTAATAGGTAAAAGTATCTGTTCCAACTTACATACAGATTCAACTTCTGAACAAGCCTATAGATAGAGCCTATCTCATTTGTAACGCAGGACTGCCTGTGTTTTAAGTACATGCTTAAGGTCCAGAACACACAGACGTATGCACCCACATGCACACACACGCCTGTACACACAAGCTCATGCATACATAAGCATGCACATAGTGTTTTGATGAAACTCCTGCAACTTTGATGTAACCCAAGGAGAAAAGAAAATTCAACTTGATTTGTGGGATTATCCTGAATTGTCTAAGATTATATTTTTACCTTAAAAATTGGCCATATAGGCTGGGCATGGTGGCTCAGGCCTATAATCCTAATACTCTGGGAGGCCAGAAAGAGAGGATTGCTTGAACTCAGGAGTTCAAGACCAGCCTGAACAAGAGCAAGAACCCCTCCCCGTGTCTACTTAAAAAAAAAATAGAAAAATTAGCCAGGTGTCATGGCAGGCACGTGTAGTCCCAGTTAATCAGGAGTCTGAGGCAGGAGGATCACTTGGAGCTCAAGAGTTTGAGGTTGTTGTGAGCTATGATGATGCCATGGCACTCTACCCACAACAACAGAGTGAGACTGTCTCAAAAAAAAATAAAACAGACAAAGAACTGATCATATGATAGGATGCAACTCACACCAGTCTGCAAGGTGCCTGTCACCTTGACCTTCAGCCAGGAAATAGGAGAGTGAGCAATGCACCCCCTGGCCATGGTGCTTACCTGCAGCGGGCAGTTCACCTCATCAGCGGTGCACTCCAACCTCCTCTTCACCGTGTCCATGCTGTGGTTCTCGGTCAGAAGCCTCTCCAGCTCATAACTCAGCTCCGACTTCCAGAAGCTGATGTCCGACAGCCTCTGGCTCAGGTTCCGGGAGGTGCCCTCCTGCATCTGACGCGTCAGCTGGTCCTTGTCCTGCATAAGCCGCATGGAGTCACCTGCCAATCTGCCAGCCCACAGCCGGGAGGCCTCGGCCCCCCGCAGCTGCAGTTGGCTGGACTGTTCCCAGTCTTTGGGGCTGTAGCGACAGAAGAGCGCTGAGCGCAGCGCTGGCAGGATGGTGGGTGGCCGCAGGGCACTGGGGCACTCTTCCGCGCAAGTCTGGGCATCAGAGATCTTGTAGAAGAGGCTGGGCCTCCAGGAGTTGAGGTAGCGACAGCCGGGCAGGTAAAAGGGCTGGTAGCAGTCCTGGACCATGGGACCCTGCACAGCGGGGGGCAGGGTGGTCAAGCCACAGTTTTTCCTGGGGCCACAGTAACTGGCAGTCTGTGTGGTCCCAAGAAACTCCATCCTCCCCTATCAGCCCCACTCTGGAAAACTCCACCCAACAGGGCAAAGGCATCACCAAGAAAGGGGAAAGGACTTCTCTTAGGGACTAGCAGAACCTCTATGACTCAGCACTTGTGTCATAAAGCCTGGGCCCTTGTTGACTGACAGGCCAGCAGGGGGCATATTGTCCACATTAAAACAACAACGACAACAACAAATGAATACAATCCACAGACTCAGGATGCAGGAAGTGGCACTTTCTCCTTCTGTGACAACTGAATTGCCTTGCTAGACCTGACTTAGTAGACTCAATTAGCTTAGGTAAGGTTAGGAGCTTTCTTTCTTTCTTTGTCCCCAAGGTGGCATAAAATGGCCCATCCGTCATATCACAGAATACTACTCAGCAAACTACTCAAAACATCACGAGGATCTCAAATGTATTAAGCTAAGTGGAAGCTTAGGCTAGGCTAACAAGATGTCATCCTGTGTGATTCTATCCATAAAACATTCTGGAAAGACAAGGACAGATCAGTGATTGACAGGGGCTGGTGGTGGGACCAGGGTTTTCTACCCAGGAGAAAATTAGAGAAGAGATGATAATCCTGTTCTGTATTTGACTGTGGTGGAGGTTACATAATTATACCTTTTTGTCAAAACCCATAGAACTTTCCACTAAAAAGTGAATTACACTATCCATAGATTACACTCTAATAAACCTGACTTTAAAAAATAGAAAGAGGCTATCTGGATACAGTGGCTCATGCCTGTAATCCCAGCACTATAGGAGGCTGAGGCAGGTGGATCACTTAAGCTCAGGAGTTCAAGACCAGCCTGAGCAAGAGCGAGACCTTGTCTCTACTAAAAATAGAAAAACTTGGCACCTGTGGCTCAAGTGCCTAAGGCGCCAGCCACATACACCTGAGCTGGCGGGTTGGAATCCAGCCTGGGTTCGCCAAACAACAATGATGGCTGCAACCAAAAAATAGCCAGGCGTTGTGGTAGGCGCCTGTGGTCCCAGCTACTTGGGAGGCAGAGGCAGGAGACTTTCTGGAGCCCAGGAGTTAGAGGTTGCTGTGAGCTGTGATGCCACAGCACTTTACCCAGGCTGACAGCTTGAGGCTCCGTCTCAAATAAATAAATAAATAAAATAAAAATAGAAAAACTGGCCGGGTGCCGTGGCAGGTACCTGTAGTCCCAGCTACTCAGGAGGCTGAGGCAAGAGGATCTCTAGAGACCAGCAGTTGAGGTTGCTTTAAACTATGGTGCCATAGCACTCTACCCAGGGCTACAGAGTGAGACTCTGTCTCAAAAAAAAAAAAAAAAAATTAAAAAATTAAATTAAAAAATAGAGGAAGGGATGTGCAGCCCCATGAGACAGAGACCATGTCTACTTTGCTCACTGTTCAATCCCTAGCATCCAGCACATGAATGAATGAATGGGTATTATTTCAGAAAAATCATTCAATTCTATATTCTATAATAGTATTTTACTGTACCAAGAAAACCCTGCTCCCTTTGGCTGTGAGAGCGGCCACAAAGTAGCAAGCTGTTAGAACAGATGGTTGCACAATGGGAAAGAGAAGAATGTAACTCTCAAATGGTCCTTGTCAGTAGAAAATGATGTTCAATGGCAATTTTCTCCCCAATTGCCTAAGACTAAGAGTGAGAAGGAGAGGGAGAGGGTGAAGAGAAATAGTATTTCTTAAAGCACCTTCTATATACTTGGGCTTTACATATACTTTATTTTCACAGCCAACCTGTAAGAAATGGACACCCCCATTTTCCAGGGTGGGGTAAGACCGGCGAGTGGGCCCTCGCCCCTCTCGGTGCCTGCAACACGCACCTTGCTTGATCCTTTAAGATGAGATATCACACAAAGGAGGTGCTCGCACGTAGAGGGCAACACAAAAATGGACCAGAAAGATTCAGGGTATTTTTTAAGCACTGAATGTTTATGGTAAAATAATTTTCTGTGCAATATCAAAAACTATAAAGTGAAATTTAGGGTTTCTCCTCAACCTTGGCTGCTTGTAGCTTTCCCAGATAGAACTACGATTATTGGATGTTCCTGGAGATATTCTATTCACACACAGCACACACATGTACAAGTATATAACATGAGTAATAAATAGCGTACGTACCATTTTCTATATAACAGTGGCTCTTGGAGACCATACCATTTCATCTGTCTTTTCCTCTTTGGTAGCTGCCCACTACTCCATTATTCAGATGGTACTATTATTTATTTGGCTATTCTCCATGGCTGAGTATTTAAGTGGTTCCCTGGCCTCTGCCATTGTAAACACTGCTGCAATAAATACTCTTCCACGTGCGACCTTTTAAAGTCAGGTTTCTTGAGGTGTAATTTTCACCCAGTGACTCTCACACTCCTTAGCACACAGTTACACATAGGCATGCCACCACCCACAGCCAGGATTAGAACACTTCTCTCGCCCCAGGAAGCCTCTTTGAGTCCACTCCCAGCAACCAATGGACCCTGCATCCCCCACAAATGCCCTGGGAAAGGACTCACATAGGATGCGGCCCTTTGCGCCCTGCTGCTCTCCCTTAGCCGTATGGTAAATGTAATAAACATCCTTGCACGTGCATTCCTGGGTGGGTGTGAAGATAACTTCAGAAGAGGCTTCAGGATCAACGAGCATAACTTCAGAAGAAGCTTCTGATCAAAGAGCCTGTGCAGTTTTTACTTGGATATTATCTTGAAGTTCTCCCCTCCTGTGGGCCTTGGTTACGTGCTTCATCACCAAGTACTTTTTACCTGCAGATATGCTGTTCCTGGACTGCTTTGAATGCTGACGCTGGCTCCTGATTCAGACACTGGGGGATCCCACCCAGGTGTGGCTCCTGCCTGTCTGGTGTGGCTGGGAGCCCCATTGCTGCGGGTATGGGGGAGCTCAGGCATGAATACCAAAGGTGAGTACAAGAAGCACCCAAGTTCCCCACCTGGTGCCAGTTACAGGTTGCTATGGACAGGGTGGCCAGGCCTCACGAAAGCATGAAGAAGGGCCTAAAAATGTCCTTTGGTGACTTTCAGGGTGGACATCTCTCTGCAGGCTGGGAGTGTCCAGGGCCTCCCTTGCCCTGGCTCTAGGTCATTTGCTTGGATGATTTGGGGAGTGTGTGAGAACAAACTCTGCCCAAAGCCTGCTGTCCACAAAGTGAAACCAAGTCATCAGAGAAAATAAACTTGTCTGACTGGTGGGGCTCTGGTTTGATTTTCTCAAGTAAGGTAAGGCCCCTGGAAGGAAAGAATTAATCTCAAATTCCTGATGTTTGACTTTGCATATAGTATAGAGCTACATTTTGACAAAACATTATATGTACTTACATGCATGTGTGTTTTCGTGTGTGGGTATGTGTATAACCTATGTGCATTTTTTCCTGCTGTAAAGACAGACAAGAATCCATCTCAGGGGTTACACAGTGAGGCAGAGGGTAATCTGTATGGTGTAATATTGCTATTTAGAGAGTGAAAATTTTAGTTTTTACATGAAATGTTTTACTGAATTCAAACAATATATATCTTTAAAACTGAAGTGTATTCTCCTTTTATTGGTTAATTGTATCAAAACTAAAAAACTAACCCAAAATGTAACTATTACTGAAAATGTTGTTGTACAGAAGAGGAAGGTGTTCATTGAAATGACCTCTGGGTGTCAAACACACTGGTCAGTGGCTGCTTAGAGACCCTTGTCCATTGAAAAAGATTGTTTCCAAGGCTCTTAGATCATGTTAATAGAAAACAAGTCTCTCTCTTTCTCTCTCTTTTTTTCTTTTTTTGAGACAGAGTTTCACCATGTTGCTCTCAGTAGAGTGCTGGGTCATCACAGCTCACAGCAACCTCAAACTCTTGGACTTAAGTGATTCTCCTGCCTCAGCCTCCCAAGTAGAGGGGACTACAGGCATTTGCCACCATGCCCGGCTATTTTGTTGTTGTCATTGTTGTTTAGCAGGCCTGGGCTGGGTTTGAACATGCCAGCCCCAGTCCCGGTATATGTGGTCAGAGCCTTAGCTGCTGAGCTATAGGCCCCAAGCCGAAAACAAATTCAGTTTCTAAGAAGCCCAGTGGATAGCAGAATCCAACCTGCTGTGGACAGTGGAACAGGAAGATTAATGAGAGGGGAAGGGGAGACCTTGCTTGTTCCCACAAGTGGGGTTCCTAACCCTCTGCCCCAACTTGGCTTCCTGCACTCTGGACATTCCAGGCTTGTTTTCCTGACATCTTCACCTGCAAACTGCACAGTCTGTTTGGAGACGGCTGCCTCAGCTCCCCATCTGCACATCTGAAGTGAAATCCACCTGTCTGCAGAAGGAAAGCCCTGAGATGTCATAGGTGACGGCCAAGGTGGTGCTCTCCTGAAGAACTTTCTAGAGTCACGGGAGCACACTGCTCTGCTCGGTGGCATGTGGTAGCCACTGACCACGTGGGGTTCCTGAGCACTTGCGACATGGTTAGTCAACTGAGTCATGGAATTTTGAATTTTGGTTTATTTTAATTCATTGAAATTGCTACGAGTGGCTAGCACAGAGCTAGAATATTGACACGTGCATAGCAACTGTGCAGACAGAGCAATGAGGTCGAGTCATGCCAGGAGAGGCGAGCATCTCAACATACTGTCCCATGGGTAAAAACAGGGAGGAGTGTGGCGTTTGCTTGCAGAAGCACAAGTCATGCTGGAAGGGTCACAGTGTGGGAAGATCTGGCACAGGACAGGAGGGGACTTTCCAGGCGTGCTCTATGTACGTTTTGTATTTTTAACCATGAGAACATATTACTATAATAATTCCCAGCGTTGATCCATTTAAAGGAATTGCTAAGTGGCTGCAGGGAACAGGGGGAGGGTTGCTGAGTGTTAGTGGGGTTTCCTCAACATAACTCAGCCTCCACTGAGCCCTCACTGTCGGCCAGGGGATGTGGCAGCACTGTGTGTGTGTGTGTGAGTGTGAGAGGAGGGGTGTGACTGTGAGGGTGGCTATGTGGGTGAGAGAATGTGAGTGTGGGTGAAGGTGTGTAAGTGAACGTGTGAGTTTGTAAGAGAATGAGTGAGGGAATTTGAAGGTGTCAGTGTGAGAATGAGTGGATGTGAGTGTGTGGATGTGTGAGAGTATAAGGATGAGCTGCCCGTGTGCATGTGAGAATGGAGGTGTGTGACGATGTGCTTGCTCACGTGCCATGTGCGAGATTGGGCGTGAGCATCTAGCAATGAAGAGACAAGTGAGACACAGCCCTCACCTTGGAGAGCCCACAGCCAGGGCCGGAGGCAGATAGGGAAGCAGTCACTGAGAGCCGTGTAGTAAGATGACGACCATCTAATTTGCTGGCATTTGACTCAAGGGGGACTGGTCTGTGTTTGAAGAAGCATTTCCTGGGAGCCAGGGATGGAAGGTGGGTGGCAACAGCCACAACAGCATCTCTAGGTTTTTGAACCCTGTCACACAGCACAGTGGCACTCAGCATCCTCTAACCAGCATGAGCAGCCAGTTGGCCTTCCTGGTCCCTATTCACCCAGACCAGATCCCCATGAACACCACAAAAATTGTGATAAACCCAGGAAGAAAGGAGGGGAGAATCTGAGACAAGAGTCATGAGCTCAACTCCAGCCAGCAGCACTGGTGTGGCAGTCCTGGTGGCAGGCAGGGATCTTGTCACCTTTGTTTTTTTTGGTGTGAAATTTCAGAAGAAATCTTGTGGTGCATAGAACACTGGCCCTGGTGTCCAGTGATCCAGTAATTTTTCTGGAAATCTACCCAGAGACATATGTGCACACGTGTGCTAAAATGCACAGAGAAGTGTGCACGGTGCAGTGTTGATTGTGGCAATGAAAAAAATAGAACTGGCTCAGTGCCTGTGGCTCAAGTGGCTAGGGCACCAACCATGTACACCTAAGGTGGTAGGTTTGAATCCAGCCCAGGCCTGCCAAACAACAATGATGACTGCAACCAAAAAAAATAGCCAGGGGTTGTGGTGGGCGCCTGTAGTCACAGCTACTTGGGAGGCAGAGGCAGGAGACTCGCTTGAGCCCAGGAGTTGGAGGCTGCTGTGAGCTGTGATGCCATGGCACTCTACCCAG
>CAUYQV010144185.1:0-18181 GCA_963574575.1 Galagoides demidoff
GCCTGTGGTCCCAGCTACTTGGGAGGCGGAGGCAGGAGACTCGCTTGAGCCCAGGAGTTGGAGGTTGCTATGAGCTGTGATGCCATGGCACTCTACCCAGGGGGATAGCTTGAGGCTCCATCTCAAAAAAAAAAGAAAAAAGAAAAAAGAATGACTCAGGCATTTTGCACCCTAAAGCGGGAAAAAAAGGAAATAATAAAGCCAACATGTAGATTTTGAAGATATTTACTTACGGAAAAATGTCCAGTGTGCATGTACATGTATACATGCACACACATGTGTATGTGCACATATTTAATCTAAAGGAGTTTAGGCTCAGCGCCTATAGCACAGTGGTTAAGGCACTAGCCACATACCCCTAGGCTGGCAACCTGCCTGGGCCAGCTAAGCAACAATGACAACTGCAACCAAAAAATAGCTGGGCGTTGTGGCAGGTGCCTGTAGTCCCAGCTACCTGGGAGGCTAAGGCAAGAGAATTGTTTAAGCCCAAGAGTTTGAGGTTGCTGTGAGCTGTGACGCCAGAGCACTCTACCAAGGGCGACAGTGTTAATAACTGCCACAAAAAAAAAAAAAAAAAAAAGAGTTTGTAAGCAAGCTGAAAATGAGGGTGGTTGGCCTGGCAGCTAGATTTTAGAGACAATCTATACAGCTCACATCTCTCCAGAGTAGGCATTTAATCCCACAGAGAGATCTGGCAATTGTCAGGTGCAAAGTTTTAAACCCAAAGAGTCCTTGTGAGGAGTAAAATATCCCTCAGTCTTGGTTATCAGGATCATTAGATGATTTCTATCAGTAAAGACGGGAGAGTCCATTAAGAGAGCTCAGCTTCATGTGCTCCAGTCATAAATACCAGAATGCTTTATTTAATGACTGTAAGTCCCACACATTTGCATAATAAGATATAGAGTGCCATTTTGAATCCAGTCCATGTTTTGCAAGGATTTATAGATAAAGGTTAAATTAGTTGCCAGGGACTATTTACAACCTCAAACAATCTTTCCAGCAGTCCTCAACCACCACTACCCTCAACCTTTTTTAGTCAGAGTCACCAGAAAGTTTTTTCACCCTTCACATCAACAGCAGTAAATTCTCCAAATGCTCACATACCGTTCTTGACTTTATAGGCTAAATGGGTATGTGGCGGTTGAAGAATAAAGTCTGGTATTGCTACACCTTGCAGGTATTTAGGACCTAATAGTATCGTTCAGGTTGCTCACCCACGGTATTTCTTCATGTCTAATATTTTTATGCCCTTAGATGAAAAAAAAAAAAAAGGACAGTAGATTAAAATCACCTTAAGGCAATTTGAATCAAGGGAAAAATCTACCAACAAGATGATGGTTAGCTGAGACCTTAATTCACCTATAGTTCTAAATATAATAACTAAGTTCTGTTTTACAGAGAGAACACATGATACAGCAAAGATATGCAAGAGTATTGTTTCTCAAATGGAAAAAAAAATTTAAGAACAGTTACCTAACTAAAAGAAAGTTGAGTAAGTTTACACTGGAACTCTAATTCTGACAGAAAATGAGAACAATTTGGAAGGCAGTGACCTATCTCAAAGGAGAATAGTATTGAGTCCCAAGTAGTAATGGTTCTCCTGTTTAGCATTTTTTAAATGTGATCTGTAAAATTTAACAATTATGTACTTTTTTACTGTGCTAAAAAACCCCACACATTACATTTACCATCTCAACCATTTTTTAAAGCATACAGTTCAGCATTCACATTGTTGGGAAACGGCTCTCTAGAAATTTTTTATCTTGCAAACCTGAAGCTCTCTACCCATAAACAACTTCCCAAATCCCCCTCCTTAAGCCTCTGGCAACTACCACTCTACTTTTGTTTTCTATAAATGTAACTACTTTATACATTACATTTAAGTAGAATCACAGTGTTTGTTTGTGTGACTGGCTTGTTTCTCTTAGCTAACATCCTCTCAAAGTTCAGCCATACTACAGCATGGATTGGAATTTCATTTCCTTTCAAGGCTGAATAAGATTGTATTGTATGTGTGTATCCCAATTTGTTTATACATTTGTCTGTAGGACATTTGGGTTGCTTCCACCTCCCGGCTATGGTAAATGGTGCTGCTATAAACATGATGTGCAAATATCCCTTCAAGAACCTGTTTTCTATTCTTTTTTTTTTTCTCTCAGTTTTTGGCCAGAGCTGGGTTTGAACCGACCACCTCTGGCATATGGGGCTGGTGCTTTACTCCTTTGAGGCACAGGTGCCGCCCTTGTTTTCTATTCTTTGGACATAAACCCAGAAGTGGGATTGCTGAATCATATGGTAATTTTATTTTATTTTATTTGGGGGAAATCTCCAAACTGTTTTCCACAGCAGCTGGACCATTTTACACTCCACCAACAGGGCACAAGTGTTGCAGTTTTTCCACAACCTTCCCAGCACTTGTTAATTTCTATTAAAATGCTTATGAATATACTTGTACACGCACAGTAAAGTTTTTAGTTTAAAGTTATTGAAAATTGTGCCTGTAATCCTAGCACTCTGGGAGGCCGAGGTGGCCGGATAGCCTGAGCTCAGGAGTTTGAGGCCAGCCTGAACCAGAATGAGATCCTCGTCTCTACTAAAAATAGTAAAACCAGCCAGGCATTGTGGCAGGTGCCTTAATCCCAGCTACTTGGGAGGGTGAAGCAAGAGGACTGCTTGAGCCCAAGAGTTTGAAGTTGCTGTGAGCTATGATGCCACAGCACTCTACCAAAGGCAACAAAGTGAGACTCGGTCTCAAAAAATTAAAATAAAATAAAGTAAAATTTTAAAAAATAAAAATGTGTATAATTGAAAAGATCATTGTTCCCAGAAGTTAAAAATGTTTAAACGTCAAGATCTTTTTTTATTAACTTTAGACTTCTACTTATTCTTTTTAAAAATACTAAATACAGATACACCAATTTTAACAAGTTCCTCTATACACATATTTGTTACTGAAAATGGAAACAGCACATCAAAACTTCCTTTTATTCCAATTCAAATGTTTGAAAACCAGAAAATCTAATTACCCTAATTAAGCTCTAGTAAACCTACCCAGTGTCGTCTTCATGTTCCTTCCCCACAAGTTACTTTGCTTTAAATTCTTATTTTATTTATTTATTTATTTAGAGACTCACTATGTCACCCTCAGTAGAGTGCTGTGGCATCACAGCTCATAGCAACCTCAAACTCCTGGGCTTAAGTGATTCTCTTGCCTCAGCCTTCCAGCAGTTGGGACTATAGGTACCTGCCACAACATTTAGCTATTCTTTTTTTTTTTTTTTTTTTTGCAGTTTTTGGCTGGGGCTGGGTTTGAACCTGTCACCTCTGGCATATGGGGCCAGCACCTTTCTCCTTTGAGCCACAGGTGCCGCTCATGGCTATTTTTTGTTGCAGTTGTCATGTTGCTTACAATGGCCCAGATGGGTTCAAACCCACCAGCTCTGGTGTACGTGGCTGGTGCCGTAACCACTGTGCTAGGGGTATCGAGCCTGCTTCAAATTCTTGATGTTAGGTTCTATCAGTTTACTGCCTTGAGGCTCTGGAAACACACAAATACTGGACACTTATTAATATTTCCTTGGGTCAAATTAAAAAGTAGAAATAAAGTATCCTGAAGTTGGGCAGCACCTGTGGCTCAAAGGAGTAGGGCACTGGCCCCATATACTGGAGGTGGCGGGTTCAAACCCAGCCACAGCAAAAAACTGCCAAAAAAAGTATCCTGGCTCAGTGCCTGTGGCTCAAGCGGCTAAGGCGCCAGCCACATACACCTAAGGTAGCGGGTTCAAATCCCCAACCCCGGGCCCACCAAACAACAATGATGGCTGCAACCAAAAAATGGCCGGGCATTGTGGCGGGCGCCTGTGGTCCCAGCTACTTGGGAGGCGGAGGCAGGAGAATCACTTGCGCCCAGGAGTCGGAGGTTGCTATGAGCTGTGATGCCATGGCACTCTACCCAGGGGGGTAGCTTGAGGCTCCGTCTCAAAAAAAAAAAAAAAAGACTTCAATATGCAGGGATACAATTCAACTCACAGCACTCACCTGTGACAGAATGATGACCTCAAGGTCTCAGTCAAAGTTCTGTTTCATTTCCTCGATTACGCTCAATCAGGCAGAAGCACCAACTTGCACATCTGTAAGAACAGCTACCATATCCGAGAATGGCAGCGCTGTGCTCCTTCCCGCGCTGCCCTCTGCTTGCACGCTTCCCTCCCTTCACTAGCCTACTTACTCTTCCTGTGCTGACCCCAAGGAGCCTCCCTGACCTCCCAGACCAGGTCGGAAGCCCTTCCCAGGATCTCTGCACGTCACCTCCCTCTCCCTCCTTGCTCTCACCACCACCCTTGAATGCAGCTTTCCATTTCTTAGCAGTTCTCAACCTTCCTAAGGACGTGACCCTTAAATACAGATGATGTCATCACGCCGAGTACTCGTATGTGGGCGTATCTGCATGTGGGTGGACCGCCTGGAGACGATAGAGGAGGGGTGTCTCTGGGTTCCTAAAACCTTTGGAAATATGTGTTTTCCAACCCCCACGGGGGTCGCGACTGTGTCCCGACCATAGGTTGAGAACCGCTGCAAATTATTTGATAGAGGTCTCTGTTTGCCATCAGATTTCGAGCCCCACAAGGACAGAGACCTCCCTGTTTTGTTTACAGTTGTATTCTCACCTTTCAGCAGAGCCCCGGGCTCTCAGGAGGGACTCAGGTGCATTTCGGCCCCAGCCCCCAGCAGCCTAGTTAACTGTAGCCGTTGGTCTTGTGGCTTATGCCCACCACCTTCCACAGGTCGGCTGTGCCCACAGCTGCTGCCTCCCCTCTACAGCCCAACTTACTCCCGGCAATAAGGAGAACCAAAGGCTATCACCCCACGCTGTCCTGGACTCCTCAGCTCTCCACCCTGCACGAGTGTCTTCACACCCACTAGGCACAAGGGGCGCATCCACACTGCTGCCTTCCAGGATGCCAAGGGACTTCACCCCTTCCCCATGAACCACACCAATGGCACGGAAGTTTCATCTAGGCTACTCCTCTCTGAGGTCCCAATTTCATACCCTGAAAACTTTAACCTGTGCCACACGCAACTCCAAATCTGCTTCTGAAATCCTCCAGGACCATAAAAACCCCTGTCTTTCTTGGGATCAGCTTTAAACAGTTGAAACTAAAACAAGCTTGCACTATATACACATGAGAATAGCAGAGCCATCTGCGGTAACCCAGTAACCCACTCAGCAGGGGGGCTGGTCAGACCCTCACCCCCACTTCTTTTTTTTTTTTGAGACAGAGCCTCAAGCTGTCCCCCTGGGTAGAGTGCCATGGCATCACAGCTCACAGCAACGTCCAACTCCTGGGCTCAAGTGAGTCTCCTGCCTCCAACTCCCAAGTAGCTGGGACCACACGCCGGCCACAACAGCTGGCTATTTTTTGGTTGCGGCTGTCATTGTTGTTTGGCAGGCCCAGGCTGGATTCGAACTCGCCATATGGCGGTGCCTTAGCCACTTGAGCCACAGGCACCAAGCCCTCACCCCCACTTCTAACCCCTCAACCAAACAGAGGGACTCTGTGTCACAGAGCAAGGTCATCTGGTCATTCCTCACTATGAACTCGTCCACCCCTGCTCAGCCAACCTTTATTGAGTTCTGATGTTGGTGGCATAATCTGAGATACCGGGGCTAACAGAGAAAATAAGAGGCCCATTTTGCTACTATATTCCCAGCATCTTCACTCTGAGGAGCCACAGACCAGGAAGCAGATAAGAAAGAAATGGAGTAAGTGCCCCAACAGAGGTGAGCACAGGGACTGCAGAGGTAACACCTCTGAGGATTGCAGAACCCCTGCTTTTGCCTGCCAAGGATGGACAGGGGACGGGGAGGATGGGTAGTTGGGCACAAAGCATGGCTTACAAGCAGTGAGAAAGAAAGATATGCTGTGGAAACAGCACCCTCACCACTTGCCTGAGGTGTAGGGTGTCTATTAAAAATAGAAATAGACAAAGCTAAAAGAGATAAGACTGGGGGCCAGGATAAAGGGTCTTATAATTAGCTCACAAGACATAATTAATCTCTTACCATTTCTTTGACAATACATAAATTTTAATCTACTACTAGTGGTGAATTTTTAAGTTCGTGGATATTAATTCTCTCCAAAGGGAGGGTAATCACATATACTTTCTATATTGAATTCCTATTCTGCTCACATCTATGGGAACACCAGACCCCAGGAAACCCAGACAACTCCCTCCACATGGCTGTCCTTGGTCACCCTCGGGGCGTTCTCAGATTGGCTGTTTTTCCAGATGGCCTCCTAGGATACATTGCATTTGCAATCAGGCCCAGATACAAGAATTTGTATTTGAAAAACTGGATCTCATCCTTGTTGTTTCCTACTTACTGCCGGCCACCCTTCCCCCTCTCTTCCTCTCTTTCCTCTTCCTTTCTCTCTTCCTTTATAATATTTTTTTTCTGCGCTCACTGCTGTTTGCAACAGCTGTTGAATTTCACATATCTGGGAAGTCCATTAACTCACTGTTTACGAGAGCTCCACATCATTAGCAGGGATGTGGGGCAAAATCAAGTTCCCACCCCCAGGGAGCCACACCTCACCTGCTGGGCATACCCTCCAAGTAGCACTGTCCCTTCACTTACTTCCACAACTGGAGATGTATGTTTTATATCAAGCCAGACTGCATTGATTTTGAAAAAAAAAAAAAAGAAAATCAATTTTAAATATGATTTGGGGTGCTGATAGAAAAAGATTCCACCAAGTTCACCTACCACTAATCTGAGTACTTTCATATAAATCTATAAGGGTCTAGCATTAGACACAAAACCCTATTTTAACCAGCTTTCCAGAAGCATGCCCACAAAATGAGTGTGTGCTGCCTGACCTGCAGCCAACCGTTACATTTGCATGTGGCATCCAACGGAGCATTTGTGAAAAATCAAGCCAGCACAGACGGATGTCCATGGAGTCATAGCTGCCTGGAAATTGAAAATAAATCTACAGGGAAACGACACACACTTGGCAGCTTGTTGGAAACTGGTCTCTCTCCCTTCTGTCAAAGGCTGCTTTCCATGCTTTCCGTTCACTCTGGCTAGCAATGAGGTATGCAAGAGTTCTAATGTTCTCAATCTCTTTCCGTGTAAGAAACTAATACACATAATTAAAGGACCGGGCAACAAATTTCACCCTCCTGCAGGAATATTTTTGATTCACCAAGGAAAAATAGCTGGCTGGGAATGGGGGTGGTCAGTGGAGCTACTGATCGATCATTCAGCCTAGAAATGGGGACCTCAAGAGAAGGGCAGGGCTCCAAGCAGCTCCTTGGGCTCGTGACAGGGGAAGGGCCAGAGTCTCCAGGTGAAGATGGCAGCTGCGGGCAGGCCATCTAAGGACTGAGGTGGTCAGGGTTGGAGTGAAAGAGTGAACCAGAGATGCCACCCCCATCTGCCAACCAGTCTACACCAAGGAAGGAGCAGGAGCCTGTTCTCAGCCTCCCTACTTCTTTGCCTTTGTGGGCAGGTTTTGTTTGCCATTCCTACTCTGCTTTTGTTTTGTTTGTTCTTATCTATCCTGGCTAAATGAAGAATAAAATGGATTTTCACCTGCATTTTGACCAAGAGGGTCAGAGCACCATTAGGAGGCAGAGAAGGCAATGGTGTCAGCTACACCAGAACTTTCTAGAGCCTCCAGAAGACCTCAGGAGCAGAGCCAAGAAGAATATAAGTGGCCAGGAGGGCAAAGTCAGCCAGCGGAGCATGGGGGATGGGTGGGAGGGGATGCACCACTTTCCTTTGAAAGGAAAATGTAATCACTGTCAGCTACCCCAGAGCATTTCATTTGTTTGGAGGCATCTTCCTGAGTATTAAAATAACATCTACCTTTGAGATCAGGGGATAACTCTGGTCTCAGGGGATAATCTTCAATATCATCATGAACATTAATGGACAAGTGGTCATAAAAGGATTTGCTTTCAGCTCTGTACCAAACATGGGCCTTCTTAGCAGGTACAAAAACCAAGGGGAAAGAGGTCCAAAATGAAAAAGAAGTGGGGCATGGGCCCCAGGAGGAGAGCAAGTGACCAGGGTGCTGTGGTCATGGGACCAGTCACATGACCAACAGAGTCCCCAGCAAAGCATGTCTGTGTCCTTACCTGTCCATCCAAGGGCATCAGAGCTGCTTTGAGCTCTGCAGAATCTAAAAGTCTATTGGGACAAAAGGCCACACAGTGTCCAGATTTCACTGTGTGGAACAAGCTAACAATCGGTATCCTCAAGGCCCTGTGACAAGATTCTAACTGGGTGGGAAGACAGAAGATGTAGGGCCTCTGCTCACCCCCACTGGCTTTGAAGCTCCTCATCATGCCTTTTGCCTATTCAGAAAGGCCTAAATGTTTCAAAGCAAATGAAGCCTTCACCCACCATGCAGCCCTGGGGGAAGGCCAACACCAAACCCCCAAACCCAAGATGTGAAATGCAGACAGCAGGGCAAAGACACACAAAGCACCTCAGCGGAAATGCCAAGTACAAGGGCAAGCAGAAAGGGGCTTGACTTCGCTGTCTCCTGCAAGAACTTGCACAGGGATCTAGAAAAGCTAGGTATCTCGTCTGGGGCCCCTGCAATAGCAACGAACTGCAGCTAGTATTTAACAGGGCCCCCAAACGCCTTTTTGATAATTTGAAAAAGTAATTATTTTAACCACTGATGTGTATAATAAACTCTTGTCAGCCTGACATTAAAATCTGTTTCTTTTCTCTGCTCCCCACTCCATTCCCCGTGAGCCCTCGCATCCCACAAGCCTAGCACATGTTCTATTACTGTTATTTTAGGATTTCTTCAAGGAGCTCTGTGATGGGCAGTTATGTTGTGAAGTGGTGGCACATTTATCTAATATAGACACCATCTCCCTGCAGGAAAGGAGGAAAAGACTGTACTGCAGTTGACCTCTCCAGCTCCAGCCTGACTCCGGGTTCCCTTTCTGGGGGTGGTGATGGTTGCATTGAAACCACCCTAGGAACAGAGAAAATCTAAAGTGGAATGTTACCAAGATCCTTGGAGGCTAAAGGCAAGAGCCCAAAATTGAGGGAAAAAGAAATTAAGCTTTACAATAACCTGCATTCTGCTTATTTTGAAGGACTAAATCCAAGCTCCTAGGGGAAAGTTTCCTGACTCAGAGAGGAAAAACAGGAAAGAAGAACAGCCTTCCCGTATGTGAGTTCCACAAGGGCAAGGAACACAGCAGATGCATCTTGTGTGAGGCACTTAGGTCTTCACAGCCAAACCCAAGCAAAGGGGCTCATGTCCTCATGCAACCCCTCCCAGCCCTTCTCAGGAAAAGTCCAGAAGCCTGATGTTCAAAGCCCTCCACAACCCAGGTCCATCCTACTGATCACAGTTCACTTCCTTCCACTCTACTGGGCCTGATGGCTTCATGGACCCACCACGTGATTTACAACATGTCAGTCACCCACCCCAGGTACTATTCTATTTCTTTCCATTTCTGACCCATTTATCCAAATTAGGCATCATTCAGAGTCTCACTTATTCCCTCCATGAACCTTTCTCAGCTACTCTAACTAATGCTGACTGCGGCTCTCCTTTGCTACTAGTGCACATGCACTTTCCAGGGAATTCTCATCCTCTCCACCAGCACAGGACAGGCTATAAGTCCCATGAAGCCAGGAAACCTGTCCCTCTTGTGTCTGCTAGTACTTAACATGGAGTTGGACTGACCTGATGCTGTGGGTACCCAATAGGTATGTCATGGGGTTGAGGTCATGCGCTCCAGACTTCCTGACCTCATCCTCACGCTCCTGCCCCATTCCCAGATCCCAGGGTGGTGTGAGGGGAAAGCATTCTTATTCCTCTGGACAGTGATGGAGGCAAAATATTTGCTATTTCCAGGTCAGGCTCCTACAGTACTATTATTTCCTAGATAAGACATTTTACTTGGCTTTACTACTTGGGCTAGAGAAAGCCAATCTGGGATTCCAGAGCTGCCCCTTAGTTCTGGAAAATCTGAGCAACCCTCACCTGAGTCCATCTCCTTCCAGGAACCCCCATGCTGTTCCCAGCTGCCCCTGGGAGTTTCAGTCTTCTCTTCCCACTGTCATTGCCACTACCACTTCTTTAGAACTCACCTCATCAATTCACTATCCTGCCCTATCTTCCCGCCTAACTAAAAATTTCTCTTTACCCCACTTCCTCCTTCTTGCTTCTCCCTGCCAAACTTCTCAGGGCAACAGCGCACCCCTGCTGCCTTACTTCCGCACCTTGTCCTCTCGCAATTTGGATTCTGCCCCAAACACTGTTCTAAAGCCCCTCAGACAGAACATCTGCCATCAGGTCTACCAGCCTCCTCATTCCGCATCCTTCTCAGCTAGCTCAAGATGGGACCTGGCTCACTGTGTGCACTGCCTCCCTGTACTATCTCCTGCCCCTGTGGGCATTCCCAAAGCTCCAGGCCTTTCCATGCTTCTCCTCTGCCCTCCCTGCTCACATCTCTAAAACCAAACTCTGCTCACCCTTCAAGGCCACATCCCAGGGCAAACTCCTCCAAGGAGACTTCAGAACTGATGGGTTCTGCATGATGCCACAGCCGTGTGTCTGGTGCTGGTTGGGGTGCTGGGTGTGTGCATGTGCATGTGTCCTCCCTTGGACTCTTCAGCACAGTGCCTGGGAGATTTTATGCACTGATGCCACAAATTCTTCCACCAGTTTCCCCCACTGTATTAGAAACTTTCTGATGATGGGCGGTATTGTAGGTTGAATTGTTATGGGTTGAGCTATCTTCAAAAAGAGACATTGAAGTCTTTTTTTTTTTTTTTTTTTTGAGACAGAGCCTCAATCTATCCCCCTGGGTAGAGTGCCATGGCATCATAGCTCATAGCAACCTCCAACTCCTGGACTCAAGCGAGTCCCCTGCCTCTGCCTCCCAAGCAGCTGGGACCACAGGCGCCCGCCACAACACCCAGCCATTTCTTGGTTGCAGCCATCATTGTTGTTTGGCGGGCCTGGGCTGGGGATTCGAACCTGCCACCTTAGGTGTACGTGGCTGGCGCCCTAGCCAATTGAGCCACAGGCGCCGAGCCGAGATGTTGAAGTCTTAACCCCCAATACCTCTGAATATGACCTAATGAGGAAATAAGGCCTTTGCAGATGTCATCAAGCTACAGTCATTATGGTGGACCCTAATCCAATTCTTATAGGAAGAGGAGAAGATGGAGGAAGGGAGGACAGCCATGTGAAGACAGAGCCAGAGAATGGAGCTGGGCTCACACAGCCAGGAGATGCGGGGAGTAGCAGAAGCTGGAATTGACAAGGAAGGGTCCCCCACAGGTTTAAGAGGGAGCATGGCCCTGCCCACACCTGGATTTTAGACTTCTAGCCTCCAGAACAAAAAGAGAATAAATGTCTGCTACCGGTTTGTGGTAATTAGTTACAAAAGCCCTAGGGAACTAAGACAGGTGGGAACTGTGTCTCGTTTGTGAATCTCTCAGTGTCCACAGAGTCCTTAAAACTCATTAACTTCTTGCTGACTTCATGAACCAAATGAACCATGCACACCAAAGAACTCTGGCCATGAGTGAAGATTTTTAAAACATTAATCCTTAAGACCTGAATGTTATATTCGTACTTAAACCATCATTTCCTAAAACCACCATATTCCTAATACACAATCAGTAGAACCCTGGATCTGTGTTTTGTGTCCAGAGAAAGTTAGAGATGGGCTGAGTTTTAAGCGTCCTGTACCCCCTTCACCCAGCCATCAGGGTGGGTGTTGCCAATGTTGGCAAAGGAGCTGGCTGGGCCTGCAGGTACCTGCTACAGGAAAGAGCATCTCATCTCTGGGCAAAGCTGTGACCTTGTACTCATTAGCACAGGGCTCTGTTCACTGAGCTAATGACCTCAAGTTTAAGCCAGCAGAAACGAGGTTCACTAAAAGGGGTGTGGGGAGGGAAGGCTGATAAAGGCAGAGTCTCTCTCCACACGCAAAGCGAAGCAGGGCTTAATGATCAAGATGTCAGAACTGACACTGACACACTTTCAATTAACCAAGTAGACACGTGAACCAAGAACCAAAAGCCTTTTAGGAATGAACTGGCTGGAGAAAGGCTGCTGAATGTGCCAAACAGTGAGTTCTCTTCTTTTTTCCTTCTTGAACAAACATTAAAAACAAACATGTCGAGGGCATCCCAGAAAAAGTTTGATAGACAGGGTGGGGGAAGACACTCTCTGAGCCTGCGTCACTCTGTTGGTGTCCACCAGTTTGGTGGCCATAAATAATACTTATGAGTCACAGTGAAAACTCACAATCTCTCTGAAGACGCAGCAGACCCGCAACAGGTGCACCCACCCTGTCCTCTAAGGAAATCAAATCTGGGGGTGGAAAATGAATATTCCTGCCACAGAAATGTAAATGTTTCGCTCTTCCCTGAGTGGGTTGTAACAGAGAACTGCCCAGCCTGGCCTCTGATGGACACAGCTCACTGGTTTCCAAAGGTTCCCCGCTTGGGCCTGCTTATAGACTTTAGATTCTCAGTCCTGAAACTTGATGTTCCCCAGCTATGTTATTTTATTTATTTTAGTTTTAGTTTTAGTTTTTATTTGAGACACAGTCTTACTTTATCACCCTCAGTAGAGGGCCATGGCATCATTGCTTACAGCAACCTCAAACTCTTGGACTCAAGTGATCCTCTTGCCTCATCCTCCCAAGTAGCTGGGACTACAGGTGCCCACCACAACGCTTGGCTATTTTTAGAGACGGGTTCTCATTCTTGCTCAGGCTGGTCTCAAACTCCTGAGCTCAAGCAATCTGCCCACTTTAGCCTCCCAGAGTACTAGGATTACAGGTATGAGCCACCACTCCCTGAGTGGCTGAGAAAGGTATATAATTTTAAATAAAATGAATACTAAACCATAAGAGAAATCCAACAAAGTTTAGGCTCTTCC
This sequence comes from Galagoides demidoff, assembly GCA_963574575.1. Classification (NCBI taxonomy): domain Eukaryota; kingdom Metazoa; phylum Chordata; class Mammalia; order Primates; family Galagidae; genus Galagoides; species Galagoides demidoff. Next base: position 12,951 of record CAUYQV010144185.1, read on the forward strand.
CATGATGACTACTTTGAAGCTTTTTGGCAAATATTAAATATAGTATTCTTTCCAAAATAAATTTGCAGTGCCCTTACTTTGCTGGCCCCCTAAGGTATGTGCTTTATCTGCCCCAAGGTAATCCACCAGGGGCCATGCCAAGTTATTCCTCTGAGAACACCCGGATGCTTTATGACTGCCCTTCCACTGCCTTCCACTTCCAGTCCAACCCCCAAAAGTAAATACCCAGAAGGAAAATCACTCATCCTTCTACCCCTCTAATTCTGTAACTCCCTTACTTCCAGCTCCCACATTATATATGTAATCCTCTTTTTAAGAGGTTCATCTGTAGCCCCAGATGATTTTTTTAAACTTCTAAAAATGAAAAACCTCCCATTGGTATATACTGTTTTAAAAGGCAGTGATGTTTTTGCATCCAATCTGATTTAATCTTTTATCATTAACCCAGCCATCAACAGGAACAGCAGTTCTCATACTGGTGAAATTGACAGTGCAAGAGGCCTCTCCCCCACTGTGGATAAATGCGCTGCCTCCATCTCTTGCCTCTGCTGACATATGGACTAATGTTTCGTTCATCCCTCGCCTTACTCCATGAATGTCTGAGGTCAAGGACTGAGAAGGCACAGACCTTAATCTCTCAAGAGAAGTGGCACAGGTGATTTGTAAGTATTTTTTTCATAGGCAGACACCTTTTTAATTTAGATGTTAAAGTCACTGACATTTAGAGCCATAGGGAACTGAAGATCTAGGAAAATAAAATATTCACCAAGACATTAGTTAAGCTAATGATTGAACTATGGATCACTATACTGTAGACTAGCAGGCGTCCTCAAACTATGGCCCCGCGGGCCACATGCAGCCCACCTAGGACATTTATCCGGCCCGCTGGGTGTCTTTGCCACTGCTGCCTGTCCTGCTTAGCAGCCAACTCATCACGGGGCCCACAGTCCAGCCCTCCAATGGTCTGAGGGACAGTGAACTGGCCTCCTGTTTAAAAAGTTTGAGGACCCCTGTGAGTCTTTCAAAAGAAGAAGGTAGATCACTATGAGCCTATCACAACAATTTCCAGAGTTGTTGTTTCTTTTCCAAAGAAAACAAGAAGCAGGACAGTGTGTATGATGATCATTTATTTTTGGAAAGATACACACAATATACTTACAGAATGCACAGAATATTCCTGGAAAGATATCCATGGAACTACTGGAGAGGAGAGTGGGAATCTGAGATACAGGAAAGATGAATTTAACCATTTTGCCTTTTCAATGTTTGAATTCTTTGTTATGTACATTTATTAAAATGTTTAATATTAAAACATGTAAATTTATGAAATATGTAAAAACAAAGCCCAGATTATGTTATCAATTTTTAACAAGGAGAAAGACCTTGAAACTCTAATTTCATCAAGGAGGAAACCAAGGTTAAGAGAATGGCCTGTGAAGGTCCCCCGAGGCTGGACCCAGGCAGCTAGTCTCGGGCCCTTGAGGTCATCCCACTCCTACGCAGCCTTTTTTAATTTATGATCACATTCTGGCTGCCCAAGCTCACCTGAAATCTTCTCCCCAGTTACATGAGGCATCACTGTTCTTTATTTCATTTATATGACATGTTTTAAACAAGAAACCTGTGATCTAGATTTTTTTGTAAATCAAATTCTATTCCCAGTGTTCCATAAAAGTTGTGCTTAAATCACTCCTTTCTTGTAAAGCAAAAAAATTCTGTAATTTACTGGGTTTCGTTGACTCTGCTTTTCTTTTATGAGGTTTGCCTTAACCAAAGTGCCCCCTTTGGCTCATTCATACCTCCAGTGTTTTGTTCATTTTTTCCTTCTGTTCTGGCCACATCAGCACTATCTGCTTAGAAAAGCGACCTCCCAAAAGGCCAGTGTCACGTCATCGGTGCCCAACCAATGAATTATGCGTCAGACAGGCAATGCAGAAACTTTCTGATAAGACAGTCTTCAGCTAATGCACATTGACCCAAAGAGCAAGGTGCATTCACTATACGTGTAATTTGTAAAATTGCCAGTAGAACCTCTCTAAGTTGACCACCCAAAGGACTATAACAAACTGGTGAATGTGTAGAGTTGGTCAACATAAAGAACTAGGCCTGCTGTACTGATATACACATAGGTTGCACGGCTAGCCTATGAAATTAGTTCACCTTAAGAGGTGGTCAATGTAGGGAGGTGGCCAACTATGGAGGTTCTACTGTAATTAGAATACTGTAAATTGTATTCTTCCAACCCAGAGAAGATGCTTTATTTCAAATCCTGTTCTCTGTTCCTCGTATTTCTTGATTTACCAGTGCAATCGCTGAAATGTTACATAAATCAGGGAGCATCTAAACACTTAGTCTCTTCCAAGAAACCCACAAAATCAACATAATCATTTGGCGGTTTAGGCATTTGCCATTAACAGAGTGATGCTCAATTTCTCATGCATAATATATCCATACAAGTTAAAAACTTTTCATTTTGCTCAATTCTGGACTGTTCTGTTTATAAATTCCCAGAATGGTTATTTTATTAGAACTTATTTTGAGCTTTAGCAGGGAAAGCAGAAGAAAACCCAAAATAATATTTTAAAGAAGAAAAGAGCTTGGGGTGGTGCCTGTGGCTCAAAGGAGTAAGGCACCAGCCCCATATGCTGGAGGTGGCAGGTTCAAACCCAGCCCTGGCCAAAAACAGTAAAAAAAAAAAAAAAAAAAAAAGAAGAAGAAGAAGAAGAAAAGAGCTTATAACTAAAGTTTGAACATCCATAATTCTCAGCTTACCTTCTAATATATACCCTTTTCTGGTTATCAGCTATGACATCTTACTCTAGGGCATTCTTTTTTTCTAATATTAAAAAATTTTTTACCTGTCCACCCATTAATTAATTGAAAATATTTCCTTCTGGCCTCCAACCGCTCAGGGACCTCTCAGCAATTTCCTCATCTATAATTATGCTGATGGGCTATGTAACAGGTTGTATCATTATCTAAGTCAAATTAATGTTGGTGTGAATGTAATGTTGTCCAATCTGCAGGCTTCCCACTTGCTGGGATCCAGCGAGCTGGCCCTAGAGGAATTTCCCTTTTGAGCCACTGCCAAAGGGCCAGAGCTGGATTCCATGTGGGGAGGTACAAGCAGAAACCTAGACCAACCAAGCTGCCTCGGCCCTGGCATTTCAAAGCACAGGACAATTACCTTTAATTAGGACTCTTCCTTTTTCTGAAATATCAGAATAATGTCATAAATTTAGAGAATACCTTTCTTCTTCTTTCTGGCAGCCTAGAGTGTTCTGAGATGCTCTTATACCAGCCATTTCAAGTGTAAGGAAACTAGAATCATTATTCCCACCTCACAGATGAGCAAAATGAAACACAGAATAATGAAAGACATTTAGATGCTGCAAGAGATATTCTCATACATGTCTTTGCACATAAATATTTCTGTAGGATAACATTTCTGAAAGTGGAATTACCGCATTAGTGGGTATATGCATTCTTCATTTTGATAAAGATTATCAAAACACTCACTATAGAAGCTATTCCAATTCATGCTCCTATTATCTATGGGTGTCTGATTCCTTCCACAGTCAATGATAAATTTTTTGATGTTTATTATTCTGACAGTTAAAAAAAGATAACGTATTGTAAATTGAGTATCTTTGTGTATATTTAAGTCATCTTATTTTTCTGTCAATTGTCTATGTATTTCCTCTATTTTTCCATCATATTATTGATTTTTTCTTATTAATTTATGAGCTCCCTATAAATTAAGAATATTAGTATTTTGGTTTCTGTATGTGATTCTTATTCATTGTCTTTTGACTTTGTGTTGGTCCATGAAGCTGTCAAGGACTCAGGCTCCATTGAACCTGGATTTTTTTTTGGTTTTTTTAGTTATTTGAAATTTAATATATCACCCTTTCTCTTTATTATTTCCAGGGTTTGTGTCATACCTAGAAAGATCATGCTATGTAAAGAATTTTAAGGGGCGGCGTCTATGGCTCAAAAGGGTAGGGTGCCAGCCCCATATGTCGGAGGTAGTGGGTTCAAACCCAGCCCCAGCCAAAAAAAAAAAAAGAAAGAAAGAAAAGAAACATTTTTAAAAAACTGACCCCCCCAAAAAAAGAATTTTAACATTTCTCCATAAAATAATTTTTTTAAATAAAATACCTCAATTTTCTTCTACAATTTTTAACATTTAAATTTTTGTTCCATCTGACATTTATGTTGGCCTAAGAAGTAAGGTGTAGATACAGAAGTCCCAAAGTATTTATTGAATAATCAATCATTATAGATACTAATCTATTGTTATAGATATTGTTCTCTTGAAGTATTTATTGAATAATCATTTCTCACTGATACAAAATGTCACTAAAGGCAAGTTTTCCATGTATGTTGGTGGACAGTTCTGGATTATATTCTTTACTATTGACTTCTCCATCCATTCAAGTATAATACCATATACTACTTCAATATATATAATATTGTTTTAAATATGGCAGAGCTAGTTCATTTTTATTATTCTCCCTTACCCTTACCATGAATGGGGCCTTTGCTTCCATTCAATTTTCTACCTAGTTGTTTCGCTGCCGGGCAGTTTTTATATATCAATTTCACGTCAAACCACCACACTGTATTTCCTTATGATTTGTCATAGACAGCAGCATATCATAGGGCATGCAAGCATATCATAGACACATAATGAAAGCCCCATGTATCTCTTTCCACATGTATACTTTTTTTCCCTTTTGTCCAAGTACATGACTGGTACTCATGGAACAGTGTTTACTAAATGGAGTAGTCGTAGACATCCTTATCTTGTCAGCAGCACGACCCCTTATCCATGTAATCCTGCTGGCTCTGTATTCTGCAAACTCTTAGGGGAGGAGAGAAAGGGAGATAATTAAATTGCTGATTTCAGCTCTGGGATCTAGGTGAAACAGAACAGAAGCAGGAAGATTATGAAAAGCGAAAAGCTTTTCTCTAGGCCTCTCCTGCCACACTTCCCCTCCAAAGGCCTTCCCCTCCCCTTTAAAACTTGCTGTACTGTTATAAAGCCAGCTGTGTGTTTTATGAAGGACAAACACAAGATAAGGGACTGAGATCTCATGCTCTGAACTGCCATACATGATTCTCTACACTATTTCTGCAAAACTTCCTGTATTTAAATTTTTAAATAGTAACAATTACCAAAATCTGCTAAGCTGTACCTTGCCTCATGGAATTACTAGGAGGTCAAG